>BDDA01000965.1:24775-43006 GCA_001662385.1 Chlamydomonas asymmetrica | reverse complement strand
TTGGCTGTGACAGCCAAGGAGCGATTAAGTTGCTCAAGCATCCGATTGCCTCCATGCGTTCAAAGCATATTGATGTGATCTACCACTTTGCACGTGAGCGTTGTGCACGCAAGGACGTATGTTCCGATTACATCCCCACCGATCACATGATCGCCGACGTGTTGACCAAGGCCCTCCCTCTGGTCAAGTTCACCGCATTCCGCGATGCTATGGGCATTTACGGCTGATGCGCGAACTGCGATGCATGCGCACTATACCGAACGCGTGGGAGCATTTGACTTAAGCGTCCCTCCGTACTGAACTTGCAGTTGCATGATGCGTCATGTTGTGTTGACTGCGTGGGAGTGTTAAGATGTTGTGATGCATGACGGCATACATCTAGAAGCATCCAGTCAACCCAACTGGACAGTTCCTGAACATTCCGGCATGACCTGCCAGGCCCCCTTCGTATCCTTCCGGTACACTCTAGAGCCCACCTCTAGACCTGCATCCAACTGCATATAAACCCATCAGGTTTCATACCTGCATACCTTACCCCTATACTCAGTGTACTTTGTGTAAGCTCTCAGACACACGAGCCCCCTTCTCTCCAATATGGCCACATGAGCCCGGTAAGCCTAGTGTGGCGCAGCAGAGTTGTGGCTCCTTGTCAATCTGTGTGCAGGATGCCATGCCCATCTACGGCGCCTCACTAGCCTAACCTTTTGGGCATCCGCCTGCTGGACAATGCACCAGCAACATACAGTGCACATGTAATGCACACCGTACATGCAGTACATGCAGTACATGCAGTACATCATCATGACTTACCAGCAGCAGTCGCTCTTGGCGTTGCCGCTGGTGCAGCTCTGCTGCGTGTTGCAGTTGCAGGTCTGGGCACAGGAGACGTCGGAGGCCGCACGCACGCCAGCGGCGCTCAGGGCACTGCAACACGCAAGAGACACCACAGCATGTGGGCAGCAGCGGCTAGTCACAGGTATTGGTCCAGGGTTGCAGGTGCTGCTCTGCCAGGGTATGGTGTATGCAACGGGCTAACAGGCATCACACTGGTATCTGCACTGGTATGGTTGGTTGACTTTACATTACTTGGCCTATCACTGGTATGTAACAGGGGTGTCCCGGTCACGATTGCAGCGGTTGGCACTGCTCACATAAAGCACATGAACGCCATCGCAGCAGCAGTGATATTCCACGACGCCGCCATCATGGCCCACGTCCTGCTTTGTGTGCGGATCGTATGTATGGTAGCAAGCGAAGAGTACAGCCTCAGCTAGCAATACGTTAACGACCAGTGGAAAGCCAACTTCACAAATGCGCAATCGGAACTTTCGGCTGTGCAGGCAGTCCCGGTAGTCTTGGATGCAAGGACCTTAAGATGCTTTATGCAATCCAGTCTGACTGGATTCCTGATTCCGTGCGTTGGTTGACACGGTGGACGACTGTGAAAGCCCTGCGGGTGTCCTTGTGGATGTGACCCGCGCCAAGCAGGATCCCAGGGCAGCGGACAGCAAACCACCAGCAAACCGGCGACCGTACGCGCGCGGGCGCATTGCTCGTGATGGTCTGTGACTAAACAACTGGCGCATCTTGTGCGCCGGTGCGCATGCACTACTCTGGGCGCACGGTGAGGGCCCTGCGGGTCCGCCGCTCATCACTTTTGCGTGGCACGTCGCAGGTGAGGGGGCATCGTTGGCAGTCTGTCAGCTGCTGTCAGCACCACACTGTGCTTCATCTAGCCACACGGTACTACGCTTCATCTGCATCTGATAACTACTGCAACTATAACAACCGCGCCGTGAACTCCACCCTTAGCCAAATGGGTCACTTGTACTACTTGTACCACAACACACTTTTTGGGCCCGCGCGCTCAGCAGGATGATGTGTGTCGTGTGACGGCCCCGCCCCGTGTAACCTCAGACATGAACAGAATGCTCTCCAGATGATGAGCTTGGTATGTTGGCAGTTTTGCAATTGAGCCGCTGGAGAGGGTATGCCGGCGTTGCATCGTGGGTCAGGGCCTCGCAGGTGCCTTGTGTGCGTACACGGGACGCTTTAGGGTGCGTTGACTTTTCCACCGCTTCCTTGCCTACACTGTATGTACTTCATACTCAGGTTGTGCGTTGCATTGGTTGGCCGTTTGGTAGATTAATCGAGGCGTGTTGTGCTGTTTCCCGCCTAGGTTGTTTCGGATTGTGCACGGATGGCCGTGCATGTGGGCGTGCACGCACAGTTATGCTGCAATGCCGGTTGTGAGCAGCAGCAGCGATGAACCAACTGTGTTTGGCATGCAGACATCACACGCCATGCTTGTTTACCTGGATCCCAGCCTGGTGTGTGTGGGGGGGGGGGCAATGCTGGTAAGCGTACAGCAGGTACCAAACTGTCCACAAACATGTCCACAACCCGCACCAAGTATGATCGGTGCAAGGCAGGACCAAATGAAACAATCTGACGTGACCTCATTGATGAGATAGACTGAATCAAATCAAGAGTGGTTGTCCTGTTGTACTGGGAGGGTGCAAGGCTTGTTACCAGGCTCTGTGGACGGACTGCTTGCCTTGCGTACGCCTTGTGTGTGGCGTGTGGGAAAGACCAACGGGACCCGTGCAGAGGGCGGTTGGGATGTGCCGCCAAGCCGGCGATCGGTTGAACCAGCACACAATGCGGCCTGGACACACCTGTCCACACCGCCGCTGGTGGGTCCGGAAGGTCTTGGACTGCTGCGCCACACACAGCGTGTGCCATTGCTTTCATGCATGGTCGTGCCAATTGCGTGGACACCTTGGGAATGCCTTGCGGGTGTGGCGCTCAGTTGTGTTCAGCACAAAGCAACGACGTAGGGCACGCGCACGCACACACGCACTCTAATGATTGCCTGCACAATCTCAACGCTTCCACTTTCCCCCGATGTTGCAGCTGGCTTCAGCATCGCATATTGGCATGCATGTACAGTGCATGTACACCTGGGCCCAAATGGCACAAACCGTACACCCACACGCACCATCCCAAAATCATTGCGGCGACGAGTGGGAACTGATTGCAATAACCCAGCCGTGCGCCTACGTACTGTGGCAGTGAGGTGCACCATGACCTGCCTAGCAGTTTGCCTCCTCCAGGGCTGGTGGCAGAGTTCTTCAACCCGATCCGTGCAGCACCTGACAATCTGTGCATGCTGATGAGCTGGCTGCTTGCGGTGCAACCTAGTCCCACAACACCCAATCCGATCCACTGCCATGCATGTTGCATACAGGCGGAGAGCCACCAGCATCCAACCCAGTAGCTAGTGACATTTCAACGCGCGTGTGTCATACACTCATACCATACCTGATGACCTTCATGTCGTTCGGCCGTACGATGTCCTTCACAGGGATCTCCAGCGTGGTTCCGTCGAGGTGGGGTATGCTGAGCGTCGTGCCGCACAACGCGTCAGACAGCGACACCTGCACCACCAGGCGGCCGCAACCAACAGCAGCAAATGGTCATTCGCAAGCAGCCAGGGAGATGACATGACATGACATCATAACGCAGAGTGGGTGCATAGCAACAGGGGGCAAGGAGTTGAAATGTCCCAGTAGCAGACATACATAGATGGCAGGTGAGGGGGGGCACTGAAATCTTGGATTTGACAGCACGCGACCGAACAACACCCAGCAGCAGTGACATTGCATGTGGGTCGCTGCACACACAACGCGCTCCGCCATGCACACGCTAATGCGTTGCTGCAGGGCTGTGGCAGCATGGCAAACGGGTTACATGCATGGCACAGTCCCCTGCACGGGCGCATCGGGCGGCCCAGCTGAATCCCTACATCTACGTGTGAAAATCTGCGCACGCCACACACGCCTGTTGCAGCATGGTGGGAGGAACAGGCAGTGATGCGTGCACACCTTCAGTGGCAACGCTGAGGTGGCATTCGCGGTGGGCTCCGGAACCAGGCCGTCGCTAACAACACGTCAGATAGCGACAGCCGAGTCCAGAGGTCCCTGCTGCAAATGCGAGCCGCATGTACGTGAGTGTACCTGCGTTACCGGCATGCCAGCACACAGGGTAGCCAGTTATGCAACGTTAGCATCCACCAGGTTGCGGCCCACCAGCGCTGGCCGCTTTTGCTGTAACAACGCATTGGCCTGGCAAGCCGGTGGCCGGGCCGACATACGGGCAGACCAAGAGCTGCACGGAGACCACCCCACAGTGTCCCACACACATGCAGCCACGATGTACTGGGCTGGACTTGAAGTTCGGGTCGACACATCACTTCATCATTGCACGCGGCAGCTAGCGTTCACGCCATGCAAGGTAGTGCGGACATTCGTGCACATATGTGCACTATCAGAGCCACCCGCCCCAATCAGCAGCGACTAGCCTCAACCAGCAGCCGGGCGGACAGGTTTGAGCTGTCTGAGGCAGCATGCGGACACCGCTCATGGCGCAGCAGGCAGGAGTGCACAGCAGCGCTGCACCAATGGCTGCATGGGCGAGCGCACGCTGGCTATATGCTGCGCACACACCGCCGTTCTGCCAAGACACATGGTCAAGTGCCCAGCTGGGTTCGCCACTAAGGCGCAGCCACGTAGGCGATCTGGGTCAGGCACTAGTCACTGAACTGGGTCAGGCCAGCCCACAATGCACTGGGTCGGGCTAAACACACGCTTTCCAGCTGGCACATGGTCGGGCCAGATGCTGCAGGTGCGCAGGCACACTGCAGCTCCGTCCATCTGCATGTATTGTCCAGGGCAGTGCACGTCGGCACCGCTGGTCCACGCACGCAGCTGACAATAGCCAAGCAGCCGCGTGGCCCAGCTGGATCTCTCGCTGCTCCGCCTGCGCTTGCTGCTGCCATGCTTGCTGCGCGGAGCAGCCTGCTGTGCGGTGCTGGGTCGTCACTAGCACCCAAGTTCAGGGCCAGATCCGTGGCTCTGAGCGCTCAGCGCCAAGCCATAAGCTGTGCCAATACTGAGCTAGCCACACGTAGCTATCCGCACATAGCCATCCACAGTAGAGTCAGCCTGTACTGCTGGGGCACGCCGTATTTTGCACATGCCTGCACTGCCGTGCACTGAAGCATGCCAGCTTCCTCAGCATGCCTCATGCGCTTTTGTCATGCCAAGTTATAGATCATTACATGGGGCTCAACACAACGAGTCAGCAACATAAGGTGCATGCAAGGTTTTCTGGCATCCAGTGCACACTGCCCCACTAAACTCATCCCTTGATGGCCTGCTGCCGAGCCACCGGATGTCAAGTCAACCGTCCATCAATTGGCGAATGCTAAGTGTACCGGTACACAAACGAGCAATAAGTTATCCCGTACTGGCACGCAAGGCCACAAGTACTGAAGTTATGAAGGATGTAAACTCCATGAATCGTCCAACCAACAAAGATTGTTGAGCCAGGCTGGTTGGCAGCCATGCAGGTAATAGTTGGATAGGTGGCATGCTGATAAGAGCAAGGAGCTGCATAAGCCATGTAGGTAGGTAATTTGTTGTGCATGCTTGGCCTCGCATCAGCTCAGCCATCCGCGTGCATGGTGATCCGCCCTGCATGCACGCCGTCCGAACGGGCAAAGGAGACCACACAAACGTGTGTTGTCCGGGCATCGTTGAAGGGCAGTTGGCTGCGGCTCAGAGAGCCAAAGTCAGCCAGGCGCGATGCTGCACGGTGCTGCACGATGCTGCACAATGCAGCTCGGCATGCATGCCACTGACACCCGATGCAAATAAATCATCAACCATTCATGCAGCTCATTGTGCAGCCCATGGCTGAGATGACGCAATCAGCTGACCATAAAGGGAGTGCTGTGTGTGAGCGCCTACCGCATCATCAACACACCATATTGTCTGTAGCGGCAGTGCACCCTGCAGTGCACCCCTCGCGATGATACAGATCTGATTGCTCATTAATCCATGCATCGTGCAACATGTCCAGTCAGGCAGCTAGCATACCCATCTGACATCATCATGCATTCCCCTCACGCACGCACGCAGCGGGCATAATCGTGGGCATTAATCCTTGGCTGCGCAAGATGTGCACGGCCGCGCGCAGCCAGCTTTGCAGGCAATACAGACAATGGAAGTACAGGCAACCATATGCTGTACTCGCTTTCTCGCTCACAGTTGTCCCTGAGGCTGTGCCCTGCGACACCAACGGACTGCTGCACGTTGTGTAGCACTAGTAGCACGGGCGTTGTGAGACGGGCGCTACATTGTGTTTTTGTGTACCACAGGCGTCGTCCTGCAATCACCTTCATCAGGGGGCGGGTGATCAAACACAGTTGACTCGGCAGACGCAGTTGTTCAGACACTCCACAACACATGCTTTGCCCTGACCTGCACAGTCCACTGTTGGGTTTGTGCAGATGTCTGTGCAGTCTGTGGGTTGGGGCCCGCATGAGGTTGGACTGCCGCCGTTAGGGTCGACGCAGCCGGTGGCACCGCTGCGGTCAGTGCAGCAGTTGAGGCCAAAGGGGCACCCGTTGACCAGGCAGTTGCAGGGGGCGCAGGCGCTTCCACTCCAGCAGCAGTTGCTCTTTGCAGTGCCGCTGGTGCAGCTCTGCTGAGTTTTGCAGTTGCAGGCCTGGGCACAGGAGGCGTCGGACGCAGCGTGTACGCCAGCGGTGCTCAGCAGGGCCCTGTGAGGCAAGCAGTCAGCAGGACACTCATACATGCGCTGTTGTTGCAGTTGTCACGTGTGATGACATGTTAAAGGTTAGCAGCTGGTGGTTTAGGCCAGGCACAGCTTGCCGCGCTGCTATCAACAAGCTTGTACTACAGGCGGGACCGGCACTGCCAGCAGAGGGTCGCACAGCTCACACAATGCACACCAGCACCGCTGCAAACATGGCAGCAGAGGCTTTCCAGGTCGGGGCCTGTCGTGCCATGCTTGAATCTGCTCACTCTGTGGGTGTGTGCACTGTGTTAGCTGACACGAGACGTTGGGCAGCAACCTATGAGGCTGGTTTATTAGCTTTAAAGCAAATTTGCCGAGTAACGCTGCGACGTAAGTACCTGTCTATGTATACGTGGGAGGGGGCTGCTATATTGTGCGTTATGCAAGGCTCGTCGTAGAAGTCAGCACTTAAGTGCGCGCTTTGCTGACAATGTGATTTCCTGATTGTCTTCTTGCGGGCGCCTGACGGGCGCATAGTGCGGGACCCGAGCATCTTGCGGTGGGCGCTGCCACGTCAGCAGGCAGCACCTCGGCAAAATGCAGCTGAGGGTCTAGGACACACCTAATTGCACCAATCCTTACAAGCTTTCAAAGCCTGGGATTGCTGGGACTACTTTTGGGCGTGGGCGCCTAGGGAGGGTCTTGCAGTTGCGTCGCTCATTTTGGCCTGAAGCAGGCCTAGCAGTACACAACACTGGCTCATTTTGATAGGACATGCTCGCTGACAATTGTGGCCCGTGCGGTGCTGCTGGTCATCGTACTACTTTGTACTACCGTCACTGACGCATTTTCTGTCACGGCCACGAGGCGAAACACGCACTGCATCTAGAATGAAGACTCCTGTGTGTTCTATTCTGGAGCTTGCACAGGAGCAGTTCAACAAGCACGTTCTTGAGCTCCAGTTGCATGACGGGAGCTTTGGAGGGCCTCGAAGGGCCGTGCGGACTGTGCGAGGTGGGTGCAGGTGGACGCCAGCAGCAGCAGGTGCTTCGCCTCGTTGCAGACTCGCCACAATGCATGCGCCTCTTGTGCTTACCACCCATGCACACAGTCCACGCGGCACTCCTTGTAGGCTTGGATGCTGCGACAGATTGGCATTCACATGTTTAATGATGCCTGTAGGCAGAGGCGCGATGCTATTACGTCGTGGGTGAAGATTCCTGCATTTACGGTCACTCAGCTGTGCAACATCCGGTGGCCGGTGGCCAGCCAGCATTCAACAACCAACACCATCGCCCACCCACACTCGGTGCCTATACCCTGAAGCAGTGGGCAGAGCTGAGGTGCAGCATGGCCTGTTCAGGTGCTACCTTGCTGCTGGTGACAGAGTGCGTAAACGAAATGTGACCTGAGCTGGCTGCTTGCGGTGCAACGCAATCCGATAACACCCCACCCAATACAAACCAATCCGACAAGTGGCGACAACACCAATCCAACGGCCAACGCCATGCATACTGCACACATACAGAGAGCCACCAAGCATCTAGCTGAGCAGCTAGGTGACACATCTGCAGGCGAACACACTTGCAGGTGAGGTGGACGGTCAAATCTTGAGTTTTACAGCACCCAGGGGACCGAACAACACACAGCAGTCGTGACCGGAACTGGCATTGCCTGTGCAGTTGTGTCGCAGCACACACAAAGCGCTCCGCCGCACTGATGCGTCGTTACAGGGCTGTGACAGCATGGAAAACAGTTTGCATGCATGGCAGGGTGCCCTCCGCGGGCATCGGGTGGCCCAGCTGAATCCCTACATCTACGTTTGAAAATCTACGCACGCCACACACGCCTGTTGCAGCATGGTGGGAGGTGCGAGCAATTATGCATGCACACCTGCGGCACAGCCGAGTGGCAGGCAGTTGGTGGGCTCCGGAACCAGGCCGTCGCTCAGATAGCAACAGTCGAGTCCAGAGGTCCCTGCCAATGAGAGCCGCATGTATGTGTGTGTACATGCGTCGCGGGGCATGCCAGCACATGGCCAGTCAATTGGCCAGTACGCGGGCAGGGCAGGAAGGCCGCAAGGCCACCCCCTGTTGGCCTACACACAAGCCGTCACGGTGTGCAGGGCTCGACTTCAAATTCAAGTCAACACATCACCTCCAAATTGCATGCAGCAGCATGCAAGGGGGTGAGAACATTCATGCACATCTGCACTATTGGAGCCACTAGCCTCGATCAGAAGCCACTAGCCTCAATCAGCGGGGCAGGCAGCTTTGAGCTGTCTGAGGCAGCACGCGGACACTGCTCACGGCGCAGCAGGCAGGGGTGCACAGAAGCAACGCACCAATGGCTGCACACGCGTGCATTTGCTGGCTATGTGCTGCGCACACACCGCAACAACAACCCACGCACACATACGCTGGTGCAGCACATCGCCACCCTGCCTGCGCATACGGTGTCCAACTGGACACACCACTAAGGCCGCGTCTGGGTCAGGCGCTGGTCACAGTCAGGTCGATCTGGGTCAGGTGCTAGTCACGGAACTGGGTCAGGCCAACCCACAATAATCTGGGTCAGGCCAAACACATGCGTACAGTTGGCACAGGTCCAGGCCCGCAACACACATACAGCAGGTGCGCGGGCACGCCGGCAGCTCCTCCAAATGCATACATTGTCCAGAGCAGCGCACGTCCACACCGCTGGTCCACACCGCTGGTCTGTACACGCGGCTGACACAAGCCACACAGCCGCGTGGCCCTGCTGGATGCCACGCTGCTCCGCCTGCTGCTGCTGCTACCACTATGCTTGCTGAGCTGGGCAACCTGCTGTGCGGTGCGCCGTCATCAACAGCGCCCGAGTTCAAGGCTTCAACCCCGCGCAAGCGCTCCAGTGCTCAGCGCCACAGGTTGAGCCAGTGACGTCAAAACCACACGTAGCTAGCCACCCACTGCAGTCAGCCTGCTGTTGGTTTCAGAAGCTGTCTGTCAGGGGGCTGTAGCGGCTGTCGCCAGCAGCTGTCGCCGCTTACAGCTTGAACTTGCCCTTGATCGCGTCCATCACCGCCCCCAGGTCGTTCTTGACCGTCACCGGAGGGTTCGCGAACTGGCAGTTGAGGCCCTCCAGCGCGCGAGAGTGGTACTGCACCTTGGACTGCACAAACTTGAGCCCGTGCGCCGTGCTCACCACGACCGTACGGTCGTTGGGGCCAATCACGCCGCGCTCGCGCAGCTTTATCAACGCCGCGAGCGCGACGCCGGTGTGCGGGCAGTTGAACATCCCGGTGCGGTCCGCGCGGGCAGCCGCGTCCATGAGCTCCTCCTCCGAGGCATCCTCGACGATGCCGTTGGTGGCCTGCAGCGCGATGATGGCGCGGTCGATGCTCACAGGGTCTCCGATTTGGATGGCGCTCGCGAAGGTGGGCAGCGCCTTCATCGACTCGTAGTGCGCCTTGATTTCGTTCACGTTGTGCGTCTTGGCGTACGCCTGGTAGAGCGGGTTGGCGTTGCGTGCCTGGGCGCAGACCAGGCGCGGCATCTTGTCGACCAGGCCCAGCTCCTTGCACATGGCAAAGCCCTTGTAGAAGGCGTAGATGTTGCCGAGGTTGCCACCGGGAATGACCACCCAGTCCGGCACCTGCCAGTCAAACTGCTGCAGGATCTCAATTGCGGCGGTCTTCTGTCCCTCCAGGCGCAGGCTGTTCATGGAATTGGCCAGGTAGATGGGGGTCTCGGCAGTGACCTGCTTGATCAGGCGCATGCACCCGTCAAAGTCGGTGTCGATGCTCAGCACGAGCGCGCCGTTGGCGATCGGCTGCACGAGCTGCGCCAGCGAGATTTTGTCCGCGGGCAGGAACACGATTGAGGGGATGCCCGCAGCTGCGCAGTAGGCAGAGAGCGCTGCCGACGTGTCACCCGTGGACGCGCAGCCGACTGCGGTAATGCTGCCCGGTGACTTGCGGCGGATGTGGTTGACCTGGGAGACGAGCACGGTCATGCCTAGGTCCTTGAAGGAGCCCGTGTGGCTGTTGCCGCACTGCTTCACCCACAGGTCCTTCATCCCCAGCGTCTCCTTGCCAAAGCGCTCTGCCCAAAACAGGTTGCTGTTGCCCTCGAACATGCTCACAATGTCGTCGTCCGGGAGCTCCTGCGTGCACACCAGCACAGAACGCAAGAAGTTCACTTTGCAACTGCATTGCTGATGTTGTATGGGTGATTGACCTCGTGAGCAATTAAGCGTCCCTGAGGGGTGTTGCGAGCACCAGAGCGGAACCGCAGCGCGCACCAACCAGGCAGACCCAAACTGCAATCTCAGCCTCTGCTGGAGGTAAGAAAGAGTGCACATACCAAAAATATCTCGTACAACACATGACTGGCGCAAGGGGGCTGCTGAACAGTCCTTGTTTTCCTGGGTGGGCAGCAGCGTAACTTTGGATTGCACTCTCACCGGCAGGACCCACTCCTTCTTGCTCCATACACCTGACCCATAGGGCCAGGACGTGGTGGACAGGCGCTTGTCAAAGAGCTTGCGCCAGTACTCGGGGCCATACTGCTTCAGCTGGTCCATGTTATGCTGCACGTCCAGCAAGCTGCCGTCGCGTGCCCTGTACACGACATCGTCCAGGCTGTACGACTCGCCCGAAGACGTGTGGTTTGCGACATCCCCAAAGGGAACAAACTTAGCTGAGAAGTTCCCGGGTGAAGGGGGTGCGTCTGCAGCAGCGCAACGACGACACCCACGAATTTTACAGGCCACGTCCGCATTAGTTTTGCCGGGAGGGCGCACAAGCCCACTCCCATTGACAGTCAGAGCCAGCAAAACATAGCCAAGGAAAGGTAGACTCACTGGCAGCAGCTTGTCGGATATCCACGGCCGACGCACGAATAACAGAGCGAGTCCTGCCGCGCACCGAGCACAGGCGGCTGGAGTTGGCGTGGAGTGCGTGTGTGGGAGCCATGGTTCTGTGACCTACAAGCCTAGAACAGTAAGCTAGTCTGTTTGCCTGTATAATTCAGGGGCGGTCACTGCCTCCTAAGTGCGCAGCCGTCCAAGATAGCGACGCGCGATAGGTTCGGTCAGATCCTGTGAGTACCACCGTTGTCTACTCCTGCACTATGTGGGCAGTGAGGTGGGTACAGCGGGAGCTGTCATATACTGGTGGTAACCGCGCTCAGGTATGGGCACCCTGGCTCAACATCACCAAACTGCAAGCCTTCTCGTTCCAAAGGCAAGGGAGGGCTGAAATCACAGTTCTGTCTCCACGCACCCACAAGATAATGTATTCGCTGTCGTCGCATGAACGCACACGCACGCATAGCGCTGCACCTGAGCCGTTTGCACCGCTCGCGAGGCCCGCACATCTCAAATCGCTACCATGTTGGCATCACCAACTAGTATCAGATACAGGGCTCCTGCCGCTGCTGGCTCCAGCTTCGCGCCGCTCCAGCAGCGTATCCAGCGGCAAGTGCGATCGACAGTGCGCGTGCGCGACAGCAAGGATGCCGCTGCTGAACTGGACAAGTTCAGTGCCAATGTCAGAGACCAGCTAACGGGGTCCCAACCCCCTTCGGACACGGTTCCTGGTGCGGTTTGAGGAGTGTATCGCGTCACATTATGTGTGTTATCGTGGTTTGTCGACGGCTGTGTGTGTTCTGTGTCTTGCCTGTGGGAACCAAAAAAGAGAGCTCTTGCAGGGTGCTGTGTCAGCTTGCTTTTTGGGCCAAGATCTTTCACCTGACTGCAACTGGGCAGCAGAAGGCCTTCATGGTCTTTTCCTGCGTTGTATGTACGTTTCTTTTCCTTGTGTTCACTGCCTCACGCGTGACTTCGATGCTCCTACTATCCGTGCGATATGCAGTGATGATGAGCATGTCTATGGCTTCCGTGGACAGCCTGGGCAGCAAGGATGGCACTATTTTGGAGCTCGACAAGGACACCTTCTATCCATACCTTGCTGCTCAGGGTGACGCGCTTGTTGTCGTGGACTTTTACACGCAGGTTGGTTGGGGTGCGGGGGGCCATCATCAAAAGGTGGGGGCCACACTGCCCGCGTGTGCCTTGCTAACACAGGTTGTGCAGCTCAGACGTGGGTGCATGCTGTGTTTGCGATGCCGATTTCTTTTGTCTTCAGAGCGTGACTGCAACGTTGCGACCGCAGCGGTGTTGGCCATGTGAAAGTGTGCATATTGCCTGCTGCGGGCAGATACATATATACCGGTGCATGTCGAACATCACCGAAGTGTGGTTGGTGTGCTTGCAGTGGTGCGGGCCGTGCAAGGCGATTTACCCCAAGCTGAAAGCGTTGTCCGAAGAGCGAACGGATGTTCGGTTTGTCAAGTTTGATTGCAACAAGAACAACAAGGTGCGCAGCCCGAGCCTTCCTGTTTGCCTGCTATTACCACTTCTACGGAGCTTACGTACTGAGCACTTGTGAACTTAGCCAGCGTTGTTTGTGGCAAGCTGATCCGTACGTAGCGCACACCACTCCGCCACTCACGTGTGCGTTGCAGCTTGCAAGGCAGCTCACACAAGTGGGTCAGGGAGAGGTTCTCGTTTGGCCCATGGAATGTCCATGTGTTAATCCTGTGGGGTCGCACACTGTGCGTATGCATCAGGGCAGAGACTAACATGTATGTGTACGTGTACGTGTGTTCAAGTATTTTGCTTCCCGTTGGGCCATGCAGTATGCTTTCCGTGGGGCCGTGCAGTGTGCTTGTATGTGTGCTTATGCGTAATAGTGGGAACTGCACCTGAGGGTGGCGAGGTGTCTGGGCTGAGCTGACGGTTGGCGTAAAGGGAACAGCGGTCTGATGCTCTGAGTCGGTGGCTGTAGTAAAAGCGGTCTGTGAGTCAAAAGTGTGTTAAAGTGTGTACGTGTGTGCATGCGTGCGTGCGTGCGTGCATTTCCTGGCTGCAGGAAATCGGGCAAACGCTGGGTATCAAGGTGCGTGTAGCTCAGTGTTGCCTCAAAGTGCACACGACAGGTTGCTGCACCCCACCCGCACCGCACCGGCGTGCAGCAGTGGCGTGCAGTGCTGTGCAGTGGCCTGCAGTTACGTGCCGTGGTGGTGCCGTGGCATGCAGCCGTGCTGCGTGCAAGAATCCACGCAACACGCGATGCTGACCGCGCGCCACGGCGGTGTTTGATATGCTGTTCCATGTTACACTGTTAAACTGTTGGGTGCAAGTCACAGCTCATGGTTCTCACGGTCTCATAGCCGCAGCCGGGAGCCGCGTCAGCTGGCTGGGAGGGGGTCGTGAGGCACAGCCTCGACGAGGCGTGGCGTGGTGTGTGTGATGAGAAAGATTTTGTTCGCATGGGGTGTGTGTCACCGGTGTGTGGTGTGAAACCCTAAATCCTAACCCAACCTGAACTGTCCAACTGCCAAAGCGCGTGAGGCTGCTCTGGTGTAAGCGCTTGACAGCTACCTGCCAGCAGCGGAGGCTCATGAGCAGAGAGGGCAGCGAGGGCGATGTATGCAGCGCTGCAAACGCTCGGGAGGGAGCAGCTGTCTGCTGCCCCCACAAACACTCTCCCTTGCCGACCGCGACAACGTGAACAATGACCTCTTTGTTGTTGCCTGCTGCTGCCGCTGCTGCTGCGCGTGCGCGTGTGCAGGTCGCGCCGACGTTCTTCTTGTACCGCAACAACCAAAAGGTGAGAGTGAGAGCGAGGGATGCGGCCCCATCAGCGCCGAGGGCTCAGGCTCGCAGGTTAAGGCGTGTCGTGTGCAGATGGTCGCCACGCTGGTTGTCAGTTCGTTATCGGCTGGTTGTCAGCTGGTTGTCGGCTGGTTTCAGGGGTCGTGGGGTGGCGTTATGGACTTATGGGGCTGCGGCTGCAGGATGCAGGGTTTGGGGCTGAGGTCGCCTAGCAGCCCGTGTGCGGCCAGGACGTGGCGTGTGGCGCACTGCGGTGCCAGGGAAGCTCGTGTGCAACCCATTGGGCCCCTGCACCGGTACGCAGCGAGTTTGTGCGCTGCTGAGGCAGTGGCCCGGCACGTGTGTGCATCTGGCTGGTGTGCATCTGGCTGGCGTGCGTATGGCTGGCGTATGAGAATCGGTGCACGGTGGGCACCCCCGCCACCCCCGCCAGCCATACGCACGCCAGCCGTACGCACGCCAGCCAGATGCACACCAGCCAGGTGGCGGGGGTGCCCACCGTGCACTGATTCTCATGTGACCCACATGGCCCTACCACTCGCCTGAGTATGGGCTGCAGGTTGTGACTCACATGGCACATACGGTACATACCGCCGTACAACACCAATCCCATACAACACTCCCATACGCTGAGGCAGCGCCGCAGCACCGCTTGGGAACCGCATTACTGAGCTCCTCCCCCTTCTCCCCCCTGCCGTGCCCCCCTTCCCTCCTTCCACCTTCCGCCTGGCGCAGCTGGCGTCGATGACGGGCGCTGACATCAACAAGCTCGTCAAGCTCATTGACGAGCATGCGGCCGTCTCGGCCAACGCCTGAGAGGGAGTCAGGAGTCAAGGTCAGCAGCCGTCGCGACCACTCTGCGTCGCTGCTGCTGCTGCCAAGGCACGCAGCGCTTGATGGAGGCTGGCGCTGATGCCGTGCAATAAGCGCGTCAATATCACAAGGCGCCCAAACATGTTTTTGTGCGTTTTCGAAAATATTCACGCCAGAGGCAAACGTGATGTGTGGTATGGGTGATATGCCGTCAGGGGACTTGGCGCCATCTGCAGGCTTGGCGTGTCTCGTGATAGTGCGTGCGGCCTCGGCGCTCTGTCTCCCCCTTGCCCTGCGCGTGACTCGCGGTCGTTCCTCACCTTTTCGTTTGCCCTGCCAGCCGATGGGGCAAACGCCGTCGGCAAACCTCCCTGGACACACTCCGGGACTGACCAGACTGCATTTGATAAAGGAATTCTCACAACTTGCGCTTGCGACCGCACACATACGATCCATGCCATGCCGCACAAAACAACAACGTGCGAGACGGGGCGTGCCCGCGATGGCACGTGTTGTACGTATCTGCTACCCTGCTTGCTTGTGTGTATTTCATGGTTGCACGTGATTGCTGCGCTCCTTGTGACTATTGTGGCGACGACCGATGTGTATGTTTATTTGCTAACAGCGACCGAACTGGCCGTCAATCAGTCGTATAGGTATTTGGCTTTGTACGTTGAGGCACCCCCGGCTTGTCCCCACTCGCAGTTGCGCTTCTCGGTTGTGGGTCCTGTACCCGGGCCGGACGCCCCGCCTCGCTTCTCCTTTTTCCTTGTATGCTTGTATCTTGTGTGGGAGGCAGGCTGGGAGCACGCATCCGCGAGTACTTTCATATACACACACCTCATAGACCATGTTTGATTACCTGCGCGGCCGATACTGCGTTGTTGCTGCCGCCCCTGGCGCTGCCTGTGCATGTGCTGGCCCTGCATGCCAGCATGTGCTGCCTGTGCATGCCTGTGTATTAACCCTCCTGTGTGCGGACGGGTGTGTGTAGCAAAGCTCTTCCCCTGGGACGATGCAGCGTGATTAGGATGCTGCAACCCACTGCAGGACAGAGGTTACCTACTCCAGGGTGACCCAGGTCGTTGCCTAGCTATATTCTGTGGGGCCGTGCAGTGTGCAGACAAGTGTATGGCTTGCTGGCTCGTGAGGGCTGACGAGTCCTGGAGTTATGCAACAGGGCGGTGATGGTAATAACTTTTACAAGAGCCAGTTTCCCAGAGCCCGTCCCAACGCGCACCCACAGACGTGAATTGACGAGCGAGGGAGGCAACTGGCCACGATACACCCGCAGGATTATTTGTTATGGTGTGCGGGGCAGCGACGGGCGTGCACCAGTTGCCAGCGTCAGCCGGGCGGGCGGGTGTTACGGTTATGTGAGGAAACACACACACGTGGCGGCGAGGGGGCAAAGCGCTCTTGGGCGAATGCGGCAGGCGAGCGCCCCCGCAGGTTGTGCACTTGTGGGTCACACAGAGGGCCAAGCGCTGTTGTCGTGCGACGACGCGCCAGAGTAACACAGGATACCACACAGTTGTACACGGTGCACGATGCTGGGTACTTAAGGACACGGGGAGCAAATAGGGACCGCCGGTCCGCCCACCCCCTCATCCGCCCAGCCTCACCCGTTGAGGATTTCATGTTTGCGTCATCGTCAGCATAAATGAAAATTAGGAGACGTGTTGCCCTGACAAAAATGTTGCGGGGAGTCTCTTCGGTCAACGGGGTGCATGTCACACAGGTGTGCCTGGGTTGTCTTTCTTCAGGGTCAGTGCTGTATTGTACAAGAGGAGCAGCGTGATCCCTGTGACGGCCATGGTCGTTTTGCCAGTGGCAGGAAGCGCCGGGGGCACCGCAACCGCAACACAGAGGAAGAGCCGCACACGCACCCGTGCACGTGTGTCACCGTGAGAGGCAGGCAGTATTGACTTGACTAACGCTCTCGTGGCCGGCACCGGAGGCCGCGTGTTGAGCTCGGCCACGTCATGCGGGATGACGAGCCGTGGCGTGAATGAGAGCAGCTCCGGCTGTTGTTGGCTACAGAGCAGTGTAGTAGGAAAAGTAATAAATGGGGGGATTCTGAGGCAATTTATGTGTGGTGCAGGTGTGTGCGTGCAGAAAACCGGACGGGGCAGGGAATCAACGCATTTGCGATGCCGCTAACCGTAATGACCGCAGCATGGATGCGTGAACCGAAGCCGGATCTTGAGCCCTGTCCTTCCTCACTGGCCTACTCGCTGCTTCAGGCAGAGGCGCGCGACATGCACACGCGTTGCACGCCCCACTCCGCACACCAAGCACAAGCCACCCACATATGTGCAGGTAAGGCGCTGGCCGTCTCATCGCCAACCGAGTTGCGCATCCAACTCAATCTGAGCATGTATCGCGGGAGAGAGGAGAGCAAAACGGCAAAACAACCGCATCCCCATGCTCTGCTGCTTTTGGCCGATCCTCTGATCCTGGTCCTGTTGCTCCTTGCTGCCTCTAACCATGGTCCTGACCAACTCTAATCGCGTCTTGGGAGAATTAGACGTGCAGCAGCATGTGCTGGTATGTGTGTGGGGGTGCAGGGGAGGTGAGAGGGGGAGGAAATGGGCAAGGGAGGGGTCGGCGGCTGTCGCAACAGGGCAGAGACGTGAGGACAAGAGTCACGAGGGAGATTCGGGACGGAGGAGGGGCGGGAATACAAGTACAAATGTTCAAAATCCTATCGGGGGGAGGATGCCCACAAAATGCCAAATGAGAGGATATATAAGCCGGCGCTCAGCCACACAGCCGGAACACGGTGCTGGCGTTGCTTGCATGCGCAAGTTGTGCAGTGGGGTTGGGCAACGCGTCTTGCCCCATTGAAAACAGCGAGGCGCAACTTGCGCGGCGCATGTATCATATGCGTGGCGCATCCCCCGCACTTAACAAGTTGGGCACGACCGCTGCACCAGGGAGGGGGGTTGATGGCCCGCCCGTTCCGCCTCGCACTGCATGCAAGGTCAGCCAGGCGCATGCAGAGAGGCGGCATTTGTAGACGAGGGGCTCCCACGCCGTGCATGTGCACCCAAACGCATCTCAAGCCCATGCGCATGCATAGGTTTGGATGCAGATTCCAGGGGTGAAATCCACTGTCACGTATGTCCGGTTCCTCAACCAAGAGGCACG
>BDDA01000965.1:6607-23853 GCA_001662385.1 Chlamydomonas asymmetrica | reverse complement strand
GGGGGGGGGGGGGGGGGGGGGGATATGTACAGACAATACCGATACAAGGGGCGTGCTAGGCGCAAGGCGCGATTGGGCGGGAGCACGACACTGCTTTCACACAATCACCGCCGTGCGCACTCCCTCGGCCGCCAGCCGTGCACAAACAACACGGCGTACAGGCCCATTTTAGCATACTACATGTGGCGCAGCAGGGGGCGCTGCTTCGCTGGCGCATGGCCTTGATGCAGGAGTGTCACAAAACGCAGGGTGGCGGAGCCCGAACGAGGGCGAAATGACGGAAGGCAACGTGGCCGCCCTGCCCTGCACATGCTGCCTGGGCGGCAGGCGATGCCCTTTGGGCAACTGATTCGCATTGAGCAGATGACTTGCTTTTGGCAGAGGCGCCGTTGTGTGTGCGTGTGTGCGTTTTTGGGGATGGGGGGACAGGGTAAACACATTGGACAAAAAGGGCGGGAGGGATAGACCCGATGCTTAACGCGGTTTGAGAGAGGCAGAGGATGCATTAACCTCCCCAAACCCACCCACCGAGTGTCTCTCTGCAATTTCGTTTCGCTAGTGCAGGCCAGGAGAGCAACATGATGCACGTCAAGGTGTTGCAAATTGTCGCAACCTGCTGCTGTATGGCGGTGTTGACCGAGCCACATTGACTGGAAGTGGGGATGCGGAGGCAGCGAAGCGTATGGCAGTGGCAATGCAGCAGTGGGCTGCCAGCCCCATGCAGAGCCACATGTGGTGGCCACCTGGCAGTGAGGACCTCACCATGAGAAACGTACGGGTCAGATGCGAGGTCACCAGTAACACGCAGACTCCTTGCAGACGCGGCCTATTGCAAAACGGACTTATGGTACAAGTGACAACTTAATAACGGTACAAGGGAGGATTTATCAACCGCCTGGGGAGTTCGCAGTGGATTAATATTCTACTATGGTACAACATTGTGGGGATCAGCATTCAGCAACGGGACAGCAGTCACCACCCCCCGTACTACATCCCTCAGGGGCTGAGGGATTCGTCCCTGACCCAAACACCACAACCAGTGAACCACGCATTCAGGACGATGGAGCAGCAACCGAACCGCGCAAGCTTGTGACCACCCCACCTGGTTGAGGACAGCAGCACACGGAACGCAAAGCAAACCAGGCCCATCCATGAATGGCCTGATCGGCCAAGTGATGTGAAGTCAACCAATGCAAACTATGTTGCGGGCCCGGTGACTCAAACCACAGTGGGTGTGTCATGGGCACGCTGGCACAGCAAGCAGACAAGCGAGAGAGGCAGATACATCACGGATCATGTGCATGCTGGAGAAGCTGCGAGGAGCATGCTGCGAGAGTCTGGTGGTACGGTGTCACTTGAACAGGGGCACGGCCACGGGCGCCTGGGCCGGCAGGAATGCACCCTGGCCGCCGCCCGCACCGCAAGCGCCCCCGCCGCCCCCGCCGCTGGACGCAGCACCAGCAGTCGCAGCCGCAGCGGCAGCAGCGGCGGCGGCGGTAGCGGCCGGCAAGCGTGTGGCCATCAGCCGGTGCACCGCATCCATGCTCGGCAGCGCCTCGAGGAGGCAAGATGACAGGCATGTGGGGCTGCCAGCCTGCTGCTGCCGCGGCTGTTGCTGCTGCTGCGCGAGGGTGGCATGCGGCGAGCCGGTCGCAGCCGCGGCGGCGGCCACTGGGCGGGTTACAGCGCCGTTGGCCGCCGCGGACTGCTGCTGGTGCAGCTGGTGTCGCGCATGCATGACGACCATCATGCCCATCCCCAACCCCGCCGCCGCCGCAGCGGCCGCCGCACCCCCGCCCCCGGGCGCTGCTGCCGATGACGACACACCGGGCTGAGGCGGTGGGGGCGGCGGGGGCGGCGGCGGCGGTGGCACCACCGGCGCAGGTCCGCTGGAAGCCGGCGCCAGCAGGGGCGCCGGCCCCGGGGACGGCGCGGGGGCTGGCGCCGCCGCCGCCACCGCCCCCGCGGGCGCGGCGGCGGGGGATGCGCCGAGCACCATGCCCAGGCCGTCAAATTCGAGCCGCGCGCGCCGCGCGACGTGCTGCATGGCAGGCTTGGCGTCGCGCGCGAGGTCGCCCAGCGCATCCATTAGCGGCTGCAGCGACGATGCGCATGCGCCAACGGTTCCGGAGCCGCCCCCGCCGCCGCTGCCGCCACGGGCCAGGACGGCAGGTTGCTGCTGCTGCTGCTGCTGCTGCAGGTGTGGGGAGGATGCGACCGCTGAGTTCGGCGGCACGCGGAGCGTGGCGCTGGCAGCGGTAGCAGCGGACGCCGCCACCGTCGCCGCTGACGGTGCCGCGGACTGTTCCGATGGGGCCGGCCCGCCCGCCGCCGATGCCGCCGGGCGCAGCGCCGCCGGCTGGCCCGCATGCTGCTGCTGCTGCTGCTGGTGTGCGTGCTGCTGATGCGCCGGCAACGGCAGCACCGCGCCGGACAGCGCCGGCAGCTTCAGCCCAGCGGGCGGAAGGCCAGCCGCCGACAGCAGCACGCCCGTGCGCTTGGCGCGAGGCGTGCTCGGCAGTGACCGCACCTGCACGCTGCCGGCGCTGCCGTTGAACGCACCGCCGCCGCAGTCCGTATCCCCATCGCTCGCGCCATTGGCTGCACTGAGGCCTTGAGATAGCGGGATTAGCAGCGGCGTCGCGCCCGCGCCGCAGCGCTGCTGCAAGCCAGTCGCTGTTGCTGCCGTCGCCGTTCCCAAACCCCCCTGAAGCGGTGCACTGACAGCGGCACCAGCGGCAGCAGCAGCTGCAGCGGTCGGGCCGGAACCACGTGCCTGCCAGCCGCCGGCGCCGCCCGCCCCGGGCTCGGTCCCAGCCGCATCGCCAGTCAAGTTCGGGCGCAGCGCATGGTGGTGTTGCTGCTGGTGCGTGGCGGACGGCTGCTGCGGTTGGCCCCTGTCGCCGTTTGCTCCAGCGGCAGCAGCGGCCGCAGCCGCCGCTGCTGACATGAGCACGCCGGTGATGCTGCCGGGGAGCGCAGCTTCCAGCAGGCCTGCCAGCGCGGCGGGGATGGCGGTCCCCTCCGGGGTCACCATCACCAACGCGCCACCGGCGCCACAGCCCGCTCCAGCTTCGCCTACAGAGGCAACCGCCTCGCAGCCCTGAGCCCCTGCCCCTCCTTCGCAAGCAATCAGCCCCGGGTGCTGCTGATGTGAGTAATGGAAGGGTCTTTGCCGGCCGCGCGGCTGGCGAGCGTGGTGAGAGGACGCCGGCCGCCCGGGCGCCATCGCCGCCACCCAGGTTGACTCGCCCTCGTTCGCCGCAGCGGCAGCCGCAGCAGCGCAGCCGCCCAGAATTGAGCCGACAGGAGCGGATTGGCAGTTGGAGGTCGCGCCGGAGGTGGTGGCGATCGCCGCCAGGCCGTCTAATTGGTGGCGAACGTGGGGGGACATGTGGGGGTGAGCTAGCGCAAGGTCATCCTCGTGATGCTGGTGGCTGTGCGGGGCTTGGGGGTATGGGAGGGCGTTGCCCCCCGCTGCCTTCCATGCGCTGTTGCCGTTGTTGGCGTGCCAGCCGCCGTCCTGCGCGACAGCAAAACACCGCGGAACATGGGCGTTAGGACACGCCCGGTGACGTCGGCGCTCAACTCAATCAGGAATCGGTGCTGGACTAGGGAATGGTGTCAACAACAGTGATGGAGCGGCTAGCAGCGTATGGACACACGGCGGGCAGAGGGCAAACAGGCTCATACTTGACAAGGCTCGGTATCCTCGCCACGCTCTGCCGCCCGCAACCAACAACAATCAGTGTGCGCTGCTGGTTTGCGACGCACCTTGGTGGGTCCCACGACGTCGCCGCCGCCCCCACTGTCATAGCTAGTAGCGCCGTTGCCACCGCTGGCCGCCGCAGCCGCGTGGCACAGCCGAAGCAGGCTCGGCCCGTTGCCGCCATTGGAACCCTGCGGCTGCGGGTGGTACTGCTGGTATTGCAGCCGTAGCGCGCCGGGCATGCGGCTGTACTGCTCGTGCGCGCCGCCGGCACCGGGAGCGTCGATGTCGCTTGTGCAGGGCGACTCGCCGTCGATGCGGGAGCGCACAGGCTTGCCTGCAGCAGCATAGCAGCATAAGCCACGTGGGCGGTTAGGTTTTAGACTTTAGCATGACTTCGTTTAATGTGACTCAGAAAGTGCATGACTCAGAAAGTGCAGGGTTCACCATCGCACTTCACCCTCTTCACAGCACTGGGCACTTTTAGGTAAACATTGACTAGTTAGGTTTGAAGCACTGCAGTACCACACTGACCTTTCCGGCGGGATCGCCCGCCCAGGCTCGCCGCCGCCGCCGCCGCACATGCCGACTGGCCCAAGAGGCACGCAGCAGCAGCAGCAGCAGCTGCCGCGGCCGCCGCCGCCACCGCCGCGCGCGCCGTGCCGCCCTGGCTGCGCCCGCCGCCGCCGCCGCTGCTCGCGGCCTGTCCAGAGCACGAGGGCTGCTGCTGGTGCAGCAGCTGCTGCTGCAGCAGGCGCGCGTGCGCCGCCGCGCCGCCGCCGCCCCGGCTCCCGTGATGCTCGCCCCCGCCACCGGCCGACACCGTCTGCCGTGGCGGCAACAGGTGCTGCATCTGCTGGTGATGATGAACCGCTAGCGCAGCGCCTGATTGGGTGTGGGTGTGGGCGTGGGCGTGCGCATGATGCGCGCGGCCGCCGCCCCCACCGGCTGGCTGCCTGCTGCGCGGGCTGCCGCCAGCTGAATCATCGTCGTCCCTCCCGCGCCCCCGCAGGAGCTCGCGGGCTGAGCGTCGGCTGCTCTGCGCGTGCTGGCGCTGCGCCCGGCCCGAGGTGCGGCGGCCGTCGCCACCACCGCCGTTGGTGGTATCGTCGCTGTGGGCGGCACCGCCGCCCCCGAGGCTGCCCTCGGCCGCCGCAAGCAGCAGCGCCGCGGAAGTGGGCTTGGCGCCGTCTAGCTCGCCCCACACGCCGACGCCCGCCGTGCCCGTCAGCATCGGGTGATGCTGCCGCACGGCATTGGCAGCATGGTGGGCGGCGGTCGTGAGCCGTGCTGGGGCGAGGCGCTCCAGGGGCGGCAGGTGCAAAGGGGGCGCGTTGGCCGCGCAGGCGGGCAGCGCCACGCGGCGCCGCGCCGCCACCGCGTGCGGCGGGCGCGGGGGGCGCGAGGTACCCGAGGCGAAGGCGCCGCGGCTGTGCACGCCGCTGCCGCCGACGGCGGCGGCGAGCGCTGAGGTGGTCTCCAGCGGAGGCAACGTCCCGTGCAGCACCCCGGCAGCAGCAACAGCAGCGGAGGGCTCCTCAAGGGATTTGCGCTTGTGCGCGTTGTGCTGCCCTGCCACCACCACTGCAGCCTCAGCAGCACCCGCCAAGTCCACATGGGCAGCAGAGGCGCCCCCAAGCGCTGCAGCCCCCGCCATTAGTGCGCCGACGCTGGAAGCGATGCCACCCGCAACATCATAAGGTTGCTGCTGTGTGCTCTGACCCAGCCGCGTGCGCTTGGCGTCGCGCCGCTGGGAGCGCCGCACGCCGCCGCCGGTCTCACTATCGGACGCGCTCGCCCCCGCTGGTTCAAGCACTGTGGCGGTGGCGGACGCCTCACGTGCAGCAACAGCGTTGTCGCTGGCCGGCGGCAGCGGCGGGTGGCGCATGCGGTGCGCGGCGCGGCGTGTGAGCGTCACCGGTGCCGCCGCTGCAGGCAAGGCAACTGGCGCCACTGCTGCTGATGCTGCCGCTGCTGCACCTGCTGGTTCCGCTGCTGCTGGTGCAGGACGTATCCCATTGCTCTCCGTCTCCGGCGCTGCTTCCACCAATGCAGAAGCGTGGGTGGCAGCGGCCAGGGTTGCAGCAGGCGCTGGGGCAGCGAAAACAGCAGGGGCGGTGGGCACCACCCCCGAGCCCGGCGCCTCCGCAATGGCACAGGGCACCGGCGCTGACGTCAGCACTGTGGCCGCCAACTGCTGTTGCTGTTGAGGGGGAGGAGGCAGCAAGGGCGGTGACGCAAACACGGTTGGCGTTTGCTGTTGCTGTTGTTCGTGCGGCGCCGCCACAGGCGCCACCACAGCAGCATGCAGCGTCCCAGGAGATTCCGTTTTGGGCACCGCGGCCGTCACCGCTGCACCTTGCGCCACCAAAGCAGGTGATGCAGTCCTGGCTGCAGCGGCTGCTGGGGCGGAGGCTGGCACGGCCACCAATGGCGTCAGCGGCTGCGGTGAGTGCACGCATTGGTCGAATGTGATGGGCGGCGGCGCGGCGGTGGTCATCGTGGCCGCGACGGCGGTGGTGGCGGCGCCGACGTGTCTCGCTGCCGCCTTGCTGCTGTCAACTCGCGTTGCTGCCGCCGCAGTAGCAGCAGCAGCCGATGCCGCGACGCGACGCATGCCGCTTGTGCTACCGCCGCTGCGCCGCCAAAACACGACGGATGTGAGCTTGGCGCCGCCGCGGCGATCGCCACCGGCAGCGGCAGCATCCTCGTCATCATCATCACCCTCCTCTCCACCATCTGAAGCACTGCTTTCACCACCGGTGTCCATAGCCGTCGCCGCAGCAGCAGCGTGACGGGCGCCCACAGCAGCAGCACCAACGCCAGCCGTTCCATCTTTCACCGTACTTTTCTCCGCCTTCACGGCCGTGCGGGGCGGGGGTATGGCAGCAGGCACAGCAGCGGTTGAGGGCAGGCCAGCGGCTGTTGCCGTAGCCTGCAGTGCCATGGCTGCAAGTGTGGGAGCTTCGGCAGCGGGCGCAGCAGCGACGCTGGGCGAGCCGCCGGGCACAGCTTTCGACCCGCCAGCAGCAGACGGCACAGCAGCGGCACCAACGGACGCGTCCAGTGCTCGTCGCTTGCCCGGGTGGGGCTGCTGAGACGAGGACGGGCCGCCAGCTGCAAGGTGCGGGGCAGCAGGCAGGCCGCCTGCATCCGCCTCGCGCTTGACCCCTGCCACCTCTCCGCCGCCGCTGCTGCGGCCGCCTGCCGGGCGCGCCTTGAGCGCACCGCCACGGCTCCCGACTGGACTCGCAGCAGCAGCAGCAGCGACGCCGTCTGGCACAACGGCCCCGGCTGCCGCTTTCTTGGCGCGGGCAGCAGCGGCCGGAGGCGGCGGCGGCTTTGCATCCTCTGCCGGTGAGGAATCTTCGTCGTGATGCGCACGGGCGGCGGCGGCGGCGGCAGCGTCCTTGCTGCCATCGTCATCCGCGCCAGAGGCGCCGGAGGCCATCTCCGCGTGCAGCTGCTGCTCCTGCGCCACCGCCGCCGCCACGACCGCGCGCCGCGCCAGCCGGGCGGCGCGGGACGGTGCGACGGGCAGCGGCGGCGGCCGGCGGCGGCGCTGGCCGGCCGCTTGTTTGTTGGCCCCGACGCCACCGCCGCTGCCCGGTGCGGCAGCGGCAGCGCCGGCCGCTCCTTCGTCGCCCTCGTCGCTCTCCGCGCTGCCGTTGCTGCTGCTGTTGCCGCCGTCGGCGGCAGCAACGACAGCGGCAGCAGCGGCTGCTGCTGCTGCTGCTGCCAGCGGCTGGGCGCTGCTGGCCCGAGTGGCGCGCCGGCCGCTGCCGTCATGGCTGTTCTGCGCCGCCACGGGGGCGGCGGCGGCAGCAGCCGGGGCGGGCGCGGGGGCGGCAGCCGCTGCTGCCTTGACCTGCGCCGCGGCGAAGGCGGCCCAGCGTGCGTGGCGCACCACGAGCTGCTTCTCGTGCTTTGCCAGGGCCACGTCCTTGGGCTCCCACGCACCGTCGCCCTAAACAGCACAGCACGGTGCAGCACAGCACCGAACCACAGAGTAAGCAACAGTGTAAGCCACGTGTGTATGCCCGCGGCCCACAAGTGGGCAGCCGGTCAGCCAGCCCTTTAAGCAACAACACCCCAGGCAGCGCGAAGCTGGCTGAATCAACGTGCCAGCTGGTCCGGCACCCACCAGGCGCCGCAGCATGTACACAGGTTTCAGTGAGTGAGAAACACCCTTAGGCCCTTGACCCTGAGCCCTGGACCCGGCACCCACCAGGTGTCGCCAGTCCTTGCCCTTGTTGGAGCCGCGCCAGATGCGCTCAGAGTCCTTGGGCAGCCAGAAGGGCGCCATCGCCGAGTGGCTGAACCCCGCAAACTCCAGCTGCACCTGCGCACATTTGAGTCAGAGCACACACAGTCAGTAGCTAACCAGACACATGGAAGCAGTAAGTCAAGCTCTTATTCTGAGACTCCCCGATTCTGAGACTTCCCAAGCATGCAAGAACGCACAATACAAGCAGCTGGTAAAGCCCACACGGCAAGTCAAGAAACACACGCAAGCAGTAATGCACACGCACGCACATGCAAGCAGTAGGTGAAGCTCTTTTCCTGAGGCACCCAAGACTGTAAACATGCCGTGCAATTCATAACTGTACGCAAACCATACGTTGATATGTACTTCTACGATGGCAATGCAACAACGCCACAGTTTGTGATAGGAAGGACCGCTGCACAGTGCTGCATTTGCTACAACCCTGGACATACGCACAGCAACGGACCTGGCAGCCAGCCAGGTATTCGAGTTCAAGGCATAATAGTGTAGTGGTTAAAAAGGAGTTTAGGGTGCGTGCTGCCCCTCACCTTGCCCGGCACGTCCCTGAGCACGCGTGCTCGGTACCACGTCGACTTGAGCCGCACCATCGGCAGCTTCTGCACCTTCCACAGCGTGTCGATGTCGCAGCGGCCGCCGGCCGCGGCTCCGGAACCACCGGAACCGCCGCGGCCCCCTTTCCCCGCCTTGCCGCCGCCCTGACCCCTGCCGCCACCCGGCTTTGCGTCACAGTCGTTGTCTTCGTCGTCGTCATCCGAGCTTGAACCGTCGGAATCTGAATCTGAGTCAGCCTCTGCATGGGAGGTTGACTGACGGAGGTTGCGGGGGTGATGGGGGTGATGGGGGTCACGGCTGGGCGGCCCGCCCGCGCTCCCGCCGCCGCTGCTGCGGTTACGCAGCGCCGCAACGACCCCACCGCCGCTGGCCACAGCTGCAGCACCAGCGACCCCGCCGCCAGTGCCAGCAGTTGCCCCTACTGCTGCTGCTGCTGCTCCTGGGCCTGACGAGCGTGACCCAGATCGCTCCCTGCCCCGCTCACGCTCACGCTCCCGCGCACGCTCGCTCGTGCCGGTTCCTGCTGCCGCAAGCAGGGCGGCCGTACTCTCAGGTGCAGGCTCGCGGCCATGCTGCCGCTGTTGCGGCTGCTGCGGCTGCTGGGCCAACCCGCCGGCCGCCGGCGCGCTCGCGAGGCCCACAGGTGAAGCAGCCGCAGCGTCCGCACCTACGGGGGACGCGGCACCTAGCCGCGCCCCGGGCGACTGCTGAGGGGGCAGCAGCGCGCTGGCCGCCCCTGCAGCCCCCGCCTCATGCATCTCCCCCACGCTCGCTGCACCGGAATGCTGCGCGTCGGCTTCACCCATGGGCACGTCAACACCGGCGCCACCATCAGCGGTGTGGGCTGGCGCGCCGACTGCATCAATAGCCTCTTCACCGGTAAAAGCAAACGCGCCTGCGCCGTGCATGATCACGTCAGTGGCCTCGCCTGCCGGGTCCGAGCTGTCATCGTCGGCGTTGCGGTTCCGGAGCGCGTCAGGGTTGCGGTTACGAAGCAGCCGCGCGCTTTGTAATTCAGCGAGGTGCTCGCCGGCGCCTTCGTCGTGGTGCTTGGACATATCCACGTCCGCGTCATGGTCGTCGCTGCTGCCGCCGCTGCCCGGCTCATGCGTACTGCCACCGCCGCGGCGCGACGCGAGCAGCAGCTGCCCCGCTGCCGCCACCACGGCGGCGGCGGTGGCGGGCGCCGCACAGGTGGGCGCAGAGCCTGCGCTACTGGCGCAGCTTCCGCCCACCTGCTGCTGCTGGTGTGTTTGCTGCTGTTGTTGTTGCGGGGCGTGGCTTTTGGGCTCGGCCTGGCTTGCGTTGCTCGCGCCCATGGCAGCGGTCCGCGTGGGCGTGGGAAACTGCTGCCGCGGCCCAAACACAGGGGCCTGGCCCTGGCTGGCCCCCACGAGCGATATTGCTGGCAACGGCGGGCCGGCGGCCGCCGCATCGCCCGGGGCTGCGGACCGCTGCGGCAGCGCTGGCCCAGGTGCAGCAGGAGTGAGGCCCGCAGCGGGAGGTGCGTGTGCGTCGGAGGGCGTGGGCGTGAGGCGTGCTCCAGGGGCTGCTGCTGAGCGGCCCGGCGAGGCCTCACGGCTCCCCTGAGGGGGCCTGGAGCGCGCTCTGTCGGGCTGCTGCAGGCCAGTCGGTACCAACGGTGCCAGCGACACACAGCAGAACACCAACGTCAGGCTGCAGACCAGCTCTCGCGGCTGCAACACAGGTTATATGTGTATATGCACACTGCATAGCCCCACGGAAAATGTTATTAAACATGACACACGTGTGCATTAATGGATTCAAGCTACTTGAGTGTGGTTGGCTCCTGGCTTTGTGCGAGGTGTGTACGCACACCCAAGGAAGGAGCGTCTGACCTAAGGGTTTAAAGGAGTGCTTGTCTGGACAAGGGATACGGCTCAGCAAGCATACGCACACGCACCATCCGCTTTGTCATTCCCAACGCGGGAGGCTCAGGCCGGATGCGCTGCGGGGGTGATCGCACACGCACACCCATACACCCTCTCCCATGCATGTGTGCCTTCTCTGAACCCCTCCTGAGGGCGGCCTTGGGCCTCTGGCTGGCTGGCCGAGTGTAAACAACAACATCAACCCTACACAGCCGCACGTACCTTGCCGCTGCCCATAATCAGGCGCTGCAGCTCGCGAGGCACCTGCTGCTGCGCCGGCCTGGCCGCGCCAGGGCTGCCTTGGGGGCCGACCCCGCCGGTCAAACCGCCGCCGTTCAACAGGCCCAGGCTCGAGCCAGAAGCCCGTTTGCCGGTCATGGAGGGAGCTGCGGCTGGAGCTGGCTCGGTTGGGGCCGCGATGCTCTCGCTGGCTTGCGGCAGGCTGGGCAGCACCGCGCTGTCTGTCACAGAGTGCCCCGGCAGAGCGGGCGGGTCGAGCAACGCGGGCCCGCCCGCTACTGGCTGCAGCGCGGTGTGTTGCTGTCTCGCGCTGGCGCTGAGAGCGGCTGCTGCGGTGGCTGCCAGTGTGGGCACGGGGCCGCTGGCATTCGAGCCTGACGCACACGGCGCGCATGTCAGGCCGGTGAGCGTCAGGGATTGCAGCGCTGGAGGGTCGGTCTGCGGTCGAGTGCCAGCCGATGCACCAGGATCAGTGGATCAACCCCAGATGCAGTGTGGGCAAACACAGGCCGTGAGATTCGTGTGAGGAATAAGTGCAGGAGTGCATGCACCCCCACGCCAAGCCACTTTCGTCGCCTTTCCTTTGCTGGGCTCATGTGGGCCATAAAGCACCTCAACGCCACACAAATGGGACCACAGGGTTCATGGAGGCTAAAACCAAGCAGCAAATGTGCTGCGCCTGGCGTTTGCTGGGAAGCACGCAACGACGCGCAGTGTGTTGACGTGCACAGTCCACTCACTCCGTCGCAGGCGCGGGACCCGCGCCTCGTCACGATTGCTTTGCCAAGCCCGCTGTTGAGCTCTTCGTGAAGCCTCCTCGCAAGAGCCTCGTCCTCTTGCAGGGAGCCTGAGCCAGGCTTGGCCAGCTCAGCGCCGGCAGCGGGATCGTCGCCCACGAATTCGCGCCGCGTCGCGACGCGTGCGCTTGCAAGCGACGGGCTCGTAGGGCGGAGCGGGACAGCGGCCAGAGCGGCAGGGCCAAGCCCTGGACCCTCCTCGACATGATTTGCAGGCACGCTGTCAGCCCGCTTGCGTTTTCGGACGTCCATTCGGCGCCGTTTGGGCGCGCGTTGAACCGTAGATCTTTGCCACTGCAACCACGTGCAAGGGCAGGTTGTAAGGCCAAAGCACCAGCCATGCAGCAAGGCACAGGCCTGCTCACACGGGCGTCAACCCAGGGACATTGGCCAACAGGCTATTAAGGAAATGCATATTCCAAGTGGGTTCTTCGAAGCACCAAACCGAGCGCGTTTGACGTGTGCGGATGAGGGTCATGCTTGTCAAAGCTCCATAAGTGGCCTGAGTGCCACTTTCAGCTAGACCGTGCACTTGCCAGCGGTCTGGACAGTACGCTACAGGGGCAAGGGTGTCCTTCAAACGTGCACCTGTGCCTTTTCTGCGCTACAACCCTGGTTGCACGTGGCGACGGAAGCACAAGCGTCTGTGTCCCAGGTGCACTGATCCAGCCCCATATCCTCACCTTCGTGTATCAGAACTCCCCCGTGTTGTCTGGTGTGCGTCCTGGAGCTGGGAAGCAGTGCGCTAGGATTCTCTGTGACTCGATAGCTAGGCTTGGGGCTTCTCTCCAGCACTAAGTGGGGACTGCCCTGGCGTTCAAGCCAGAGCGCGTGATGGGCGTCTGCTATGGGATAGCAGTCGCAGCGGCATAGTATGCTAAGTTCCTTCCAACTGGGTAGCGCGTGTGACCTCGGCGGAGTGCATTTTCAGGGCCAACAACAAACGCTTTTTGGAAGTCACAATCTCAAAGTGGTTGTGTTGTCTCAGGCAGCGAGAAAGGCGCCCAGATAAACTTGAAACGGCCGGCCAAGTGCAGCGAATGCGGGAGCGCAACTTAAACAGGCTGACGCTCGTGTGCACCACCGTTCTAGGCCCCCCAAAAACAAGGTAGGTCTCAACGATGGAGCCTCCAGGGAGGGGCCTTGGCCAGGTGGCTAAGTACTTTCTCACGAGACTGCCACCTCGCTGGCGCAGCGCTCTGCACCGGCGATCTAAAGCAGTATGGCTTGTTGTTTATTTGATGTGCTGGTGTCCTGACAAGGCTTGGCAGGGATTGCACACTAGAGTACTAGACGGACGAATGTCGTCACTGTTTTGAGTGTGCAGCATGCAAGCGCGGTGACCTTGGAACCGGCGGCGTGGGCCATCATAGCACGCAGGAGCATAGAATGTTTAGCATACCTATGTACACTAGTAGGGCTGCTCCAACCACGGCCTGAATAGCGTAGCATTTGCTAATTCGTGTGAGCAGTCGCCCCCCAAGTGCAACACCCATTGCACATAAGTGCCTGGCGGACCCCAGACCGCATCGACTTGACATCAGGGCGTATACACATCGGTGTCGCCGGCTAGGAGTCCAGGGTAACACTACTCGCCAGCGTGCGTGTGAAATGCACTGACACAGCCCACCAAAGCCGAAACGTCTCTCGATGAGAGGCAGGGCTGGCGCGAGGAGCCTACTGCTCTTTGCGCTAGTATTATCAACGTGTGTCGTCACCGTATGTTGCCAGACTACTCGGGTAGTGCAGCTGAGGACTGGGCCTGCCCTTCTGGAGTCGACACACAGGTGGGCCTCACACCCCTGAGGGTGACTGTCAAGAGTTGACAGCCGCGCTGCTGGCACGATTGGACGCTTCCAGCTTGATATAGTGCCACCTATCAGCCATATGACTGCCGTCATTGCTGTCCAAACGGCCCGCACGCTTTCATGGCATAGCGTCACACTGCATCGCCGTGCGTGGTGCCTGCCCTTGCAGGTCCCAGCAGCAGCAGGCTGCAGATGAGCACGCAAACACGGGCTCAGACTTGTGGAAAGCCACTGGTGCTAGCAGCGCCGCGGCACCGAGAGCATCCTCCAGGATCGCTCTGGAGTCGGGCTTGCAGCCTCACTTGGTTGGCTTCGAGACCGGAACGCAGGATGCCCTCGCAGCCTTCCTCCGCAAAGCTGGCGCTATTATTAGCAGCTATATACCCGAGGTGGGGGCCGTAGGATGCAAGCCTCTCTCTGGTTGCTGAATCCCCGCGCCTGCACTGGTCGGCGTACGATGCTGGCACTTCGCCGTACGTTGCACGCCAGCGTACACAGCAGCACAGCTCCTGCTGCGCCAGGCTTCTGCTGTTTATAAAACGGAGAGTTTATATGCACATGCTGTGACCAGGTGGCTGGCTCTGTTCACTTCTAGACCGTTCAATGCGTGTTTCGGTGTGCTCTTGCTTGTCTGGCACACAGAACACGTGGCTTGTCCTCAGCGAGCCAAAGACAATAGCGGAGCTTCAAGCAGGCTTCGAAGTTTACGTGGTAAGCAAAATGGAAAGGAACATGCCCGTTGCTTGACTGACAAGCGAGTACGTCGCAGAAGCTGCCCTGGGCACAAGTAACCGAGCGCAAGCAGGAACCTGCTAAACCACACTGTGTGCAGTACCTTGCAATGCACACCCTTGCATGTTATCAGGCATAATGCGACTTATATTGTTGCACACATGGCACCGACGGCCTGCGCATGGTGCGGTGACTAGGGCGGCTGTGCATTTAACACCAGCACAGGGGTCGCGCCGCCAGCGCGGCCTCAACCGGGGCTCCAGACCAGCTGCATCTGGCAGAAGCTCCTGCTTGGTTTGCGACACTGGTCCGTCAGGCTTTGTGCACGCAGACCACTGCGCGCACAGGAGAGTGCGCCGGCGTGGGTGATGCTTTGAGGCAGCAGGCAGCTTGCGCAAAAGCGTTCCTGTAGGGCTTGTGGAGACACATGTGGCCCCATGGGCTTTCGGAAGCTCATCATACACATGCGGCGCCGACACATGATAGCCGGTGGCATACTTGCATGTGCGCCGCAGCCATGTGTGCCTTACTGAGTGCGATCAGGCTGGGACAACCACGCGCCCGCGTTATCCGCCCTGAACCAACGCCATCGTGAAAATCGCCCCAAGGCTCATGGGTGTAGTGGCTTCGCATCTAGTGCGAGTGGGCTCACTTGGGTTGTTAAGGGCACGGATGGTAGCCTGGTGCCACTGTCTCGGCCGCACCAAAGCTGTGCATGCCATGACTTGACGCATGCTAGTGTTCGTACATTGATCAACCCACAAGTGACATGCAGTGTGGCCCACGGACATCGCACCTACGCCCGTGTTTGCTTCCAAACTACAGGCGCCCTACGACGCCGCCCACAAGCTTGCCCCCGAGTGGCAGTCCATACTAGCACACGCGCAAGTCGGCGTGCAGCAGCAGCAGCAGCAGCAGCAACAGCAGCAGCAACGGCAGCGACGCCTCTCAGCAGCAGCCGTCGCCGACACCGCCCCCGCCACCAACCACACTCACGGCAGCGGGCATAGCAGCAGCAGGTGGTGGCTCGAGTCCGCGGATGGCGGCGCAGGCAGCAGCAGCGGCAGTAGCCACCGCCGCCGCCGCCGGCTAAGCAACGGCGGCGTCTTGACCCACTGGTCCAGCCGGGATGGCCAGCAGGTGGAGAGTTCCTTCCTCCCGCCCTCCCACTCCCACTCCGCTCCACGAAGCAGTGCCGGCGGCGCCGCGGGCGCGCTGGCGGCCGTGCTGGCCACCTGGGTGCCCCAGCAGGGCGCAGCGACGGGCGCGGCGGCAGGTGTAGCGACTGTGCAAATGGCGCGGAGTGTCGACGATGCTGCTGGTGCGAACACGGGAAAGGGGGGCGGAACCTGTGTTTTGAGCCTGAAGCTGCTGTGAGCGCTTGATGTGTGGGCTGCGCTCGCACGCAGCTGTGCACGTACGGCTCGCTCCCTTTCCCGTTCCTGTGCGGTCTTCGACCCCTGCATCGCTGCATGCATGCATTGCAGGCAGGCAGCACCCCTGCGCACTTGTCATTGACGCAATCTTGCACTGGGTGCTGCTGATCTGACCCATGCACGGCCATGCAAGTTTCAACTATGCCATGCGAGCACTGGTTCGATCCACGTGCTGAACTGGTTCACCATGTACTCACCAGGTTTAGTATCGTCGGCGATCACTCACCTGTTGCTACGCTGCCATGTACTGCATGCACTGTATGTACCGCATGTACTGCAGGCCCCAGCCAGGCGGTGCGGTACGGCATCAGCGTGACGCTGCTGCCCGGGCTGCCCGCGTCATACATCGAGGGCCTCGTCAGCGCCTGCGCTACGGACCTGCCAGCTTACCTTGCGGGCAGCAGCAGCGGCGGCAGCAGCAGCTGCTTGCCGGTGGTCCAGGCAGAGGGGCGGGATGGCAGCAGCAGCAGCAGCGGCATGCACGTGTTTGTGTGTTTGGAGGTGAGCGCGCTGTGCATGCATGCCGCATACATGGTGTACTGGTTTCGGATGTTCAAGGGGACTTATCGGTTTTGGGCAGGGCTTGTCTAGGGTGCAGGCCTGACGCATGTATGCGTTAGGGGGGCGCATGAACGACGGTGCAATATTCGATGCCTTGCCCGCTACTTTGTCTTGGAAGGCGACCCACTACACACGTGGTGCTTGTGTGTGTGTTGTGCAGCACCTGGAGCCGGCGGTGGCGTGGCTGGCGGGTCAGCCGCAGGTCGGAGCGGTGGACCCCGCATGGCACGTGGAGAGCCAGAACATATACGCCAGCGTCATGACGCAGACAGGTGCGTGAGGGAGAGAGAGACAAGCGGGGGGGGGATTTATTGAAGAGTCCAACCACACAAATTGGGCTCCGCCTCACGACACGCCCACAGCACGCTGCATGATGGCGGTGACGCTGACGAGGTGTTACTGCGGGGTGTGTCGTTGTGCACAACTAACTTCACCACGTATGTCATCGCTTCGTACCTGCAGGCGGCCTGAACGTGAGGTCTGACGAGGAGGCGCTGCGCCTGGACAACCACCCCTTCTGGAAGGCAGGACTCGACGGAACCGGTGAGCCCCTCCTAACCCCTTTACAAGCCATAAACAACCATCGAAAGCAGCCCTGAAACCCTGACCTCCAATCATCCGAACAGCTGAACCCTGAAACGCGTAGCCTTGAAGCATCCCTCACCCTTCAAGCAATTTGCAACATGCGCGAGATGCCTGGGGGCGGGGCGTGGCGGGAACAGGCGTCAGAGCCATGCAGGGGCAGCGTGTGCGTGTGGTCCGCAGGCGGGATCGCGACTATGGGCGACACCCCTAAACCCCAACCAAACCCCAGCCAAACCCTAAACCCCCTAAACCAGGCTGCATTTCATGATCCGCAGGCGAGATCGCGGGCGTGGGCGACACGCCTAAACCCTAGCCAAGCCCTAATTAAACCCTGAACCCCAAACTCTGCTGCATGCATTTCATGATCCTCAGGCGAGATCGCGGGCGTGGGCGACACCGGCATCGACATGACCAGCTGCTACTTCTACGACGCGGCGCACCCCATCACGTTACGCAGCTTCAAGGCCGGCGGCCCCAACGGCACCAAGCTATACCTCAATATGGCGCACCGAAAGGTGGTGCAGTACGTCGCCTTTCAAGGTGTGTGCCAGGAAAACCGCCCGAACGGCATGCTGGGTGCTTCCCGTGGGCCGTTCAGCGTGCATATGCTATGGGTGGTGTGTGCGTGCGCGTGTGTTTGTCAGGA
>BDDA01000964.1:22602-39280 GCA_001662385.1 Chlamydomonas asymmetrica | reverse complement strand
GTTTGTTGCCGCGCTGTGACTCCTGTGAGGCCGGGGGGGGGGGGCGTCAAGGCAACTACACCGATACCAGCCGCCCTGAGAGTGGTGTCGACATATGGTGATGTGGATTATGGCACGCAATAAGTCTCGCTGCCGCGCTCGGACAGTGCTGCCCGCTTCGCTTTGGGTGCATGTGGGCACATCGGGGTTTGCTTCAACAGCTGGAGAAATGGTATGAACATATTGCTGCATGCACATGCGCAGGCCAGCGGGAAGCGTCCGAACGATGCCCCCCCGCCACGGCTGGCAGGGCGGGCCTGGTTCGCGGAGTACGTGCGCGGCTGCGGGCATGACATGTTCGTGGTCAACCCGGGCTCCGGCCTGGTGGGCTGCGGCTGGGCCGAGGCGGTGGCGGCGACGTTCTCTCAGAAACACCTGCTGCTGATAGGTGAGGGAGGCAGTGGCCCGGACGACAGATTATTGCGTGCAAACTGCTTTTGTGCGATGCACCCGTATACCGTCATCGCAGCATGGGTGCACAGCAGAGCAAACGCGTCTGGTGCTGAGCTGGTAGTGATGATACCGATAATGCAAACATATCCCTGTCCCATGGCGTGTAGCGCCTGGTGGATGCAGGTACTGCACTTGCGATCTGAGGTTGTTGGCAACGACTTAGGGAGGGCTTGTGTACGGTATCATTGTTGTATGGGTTTGTGGCGCGCGGACATGGCTGATGCTGCGGAAATAAATCAGCGGAATGCATGCATGCTCGCGTGCAGGCGTGCTGACGCAGGGCGGAGAAGGCCGGCTGGTGCTGCACCCCACCAGCAACGTCATCCGCCCGCGCGAGCGCCTGGTGGTGCTGGCGCATTCGCAGCGTGAGGCGGAGGGCATACGCCAGGTACGCGCGCGTTTGCTCAGGCGCTGACGCGGTCCGTGCCCGTCCACACCTCGCCTGCACAACACACCATTCTTCGCGCAATCCTAGCCAGCACATGGAGCGGCCCTGCAGTGCAACAACGCAGGATTGCACCGTGTGCTGGCTAGGATCGTGCGAAGAATGGTGTCCTGCATGCCTGGCTTTTGCCGTGTTGTACACCCTCAAATGCGTCCCCGCTACTGCCATTAAAAGTGGTAACGCTTGATGGGGAGGGCCTCCTTTGCATTGCTGGAGCCTGTTGCGTGAGCCTGTTGTGCTTGAAGTAGTGATGAGGACACACGTTCATGACACAGCCCACACACACATATGTATAACCTGGCAACGGGCTGCCCAGGTTGGTGAAGGTTGCGCGCCAGGCGTCCCAAGTGTGCTTTCCTCACTTACAGCACGCACCCTGGTGAGGGATGCAGAGGCCACCCTTGAGAGGGGTTCAGAGAGGCCACTCGTGCATGGGAATGAGACAATTGCATGCACGTGCACGCGTTAACGCAGGTGATTATAATGTGATGTTGCTCCTGTGCAGGTGATTGGTACCCCACTGGCGGTGGCAGCATCGTCCGCCCTCAGTGCCAGCGAAGACGAGGCAGACATGGAAGCCACAGCGCGTTTCGGGCACCGCATCAATGCCGCCGTTGCATCTGCAACCGCTGCAGCCGGGCTTTCCTCCAGTGGCGCTGCTGCAGCGGCGCCCAGCAAAGCCGAAGCTGCTGATGCTGCCGCTGACGGCAGTCCCCACATTGGAGGTGCCAGCAGGGACGGGCGTACCGCTTCTGTGCGGTACGGTGCGGAGAACGACTCTGACTGGATTGAATCCAGGGAGTCAATGGAGCTGGAGGAAGAAGAAGAGATAGAATACGTAGAGGGGCCCGGTGCTGCTGCTGCTGGCGGCGCCGGCGGCCGCCACAGCAGCACCAGCGCGCGCCATCGCCACAGGTTGCGGCCCGAGGCGTCGTCTGGTGTCGTTGTGGCGTCCTCTGCTGCACGCAGAGCGCGTGAGCGCACAGAGGTGGCAGCGCAGCCTGGCAGGGGTGCTGGCGCAACGGTGGCTGCTGGCGTGTTGGATGCAGCCGCAGCTCACGGCCGGGAGGCATCACGGCAGCTGCCCGCAGCCGATGCTGCATCACGCCGTAACACGGCGCATGAGCTGGGGGGTCAGGAGCAGCGCCAGGCTCAGACAACCGCTGTCTCCAGCTCTGGCGGCGGCGGTGGCATTAGCTCGAATGCTGTCCCTGTGGCGGCTGGCAAGCTGCATGCAGCATCCACGTCTGCCAGCGCTTCAGCCGTCGCGGCGCGCTCCGCGGGCACGGCTTCCACCTCCTCACGCTCGCCTTCTCCACCATCAGCTAGCAACCGTAGCGGCAGCGCCAGCAGACAAGCCGCCGACAACCGTTTTGTCAGCATCAACATCCCCTTGGACTCCGAATCTGCCGCTGCCACAAGCAGCAGCGGCGGCGGCGGTACGCATGGCCATCGCAGCAGCAGCCCTGCTGGGACCAGGAGCGGGAGGAGCAGCAACGGCCAGCGAGGGGCAGACGGCGATATCGCCAGCCGGGACCATGGCGCAATGAATGGTTCCCCCGTGCCAAAACGAGGCGCCTTGGAGGCAGCTTCTACGGGAGCAGCTGCAAGCAGTAGTGGGAACAGCGACTTGCATGCGGATGTACTGCAGGGGGCAGGCACGATTGGGCGGTACACAGAGCATATCGACGGCGCCGTACGGCACAACGTGCGAGGCGCTGACGAGGCGGGGGTGGCGCCGGCAAGCGCGAATCGATCGGGCAGTGCGGGACGCGCTCGGCAGGACCTGCGGCGGGCCGTACCGCACATGCGGTACATCCCGGGACTAGCATCTTATGACGAGGACGACGAGAAGGACGCTGACAGAAATGTGTGGTATAATGGCAGATCAAATTCGCAGAGATCCGGCAGCTCAGGTGCTGGCAAACTCAACAAAAATGGTGCAGCCAGCAGCAGCAGCAGTGGTGATGTGGGTGAGGGTGCGGGTGCAGGTCGATCTGACGGCAGGAGCGTTGACCTGCTCCTCCCTCCCCGAACTCGTTGGCAGTGCATTAAGGACGCGTGGTGTGACGGACAGCTGGATGGCTGGTTCAACATCGGGCAGCCTTCACAACATCAGCAGCCGCAACAGCAGCCGAAGCAACAAGCCGAGGCGGGTGCCTCCGCCAGCGGTGCTGACGCTGCTTCGTCTCGCGCCGGGCAGCAGCAGCAGGGCCAGCAGGACCACCGACAAGCAGGTGCTGATGTCAACGGCCAATCGGCCGTTGTGAATGGCCACACAGCTGATGTGGTGAATGGTCACGGTAGCATTGACCAAACGATCAACGGGACGGCGGCAGCAGCAGGTCATGGGTCAGCAGACACCGTGGTGGTCAGCGAGTTTCGTGGCGCACCGTCACTGGCCGATTTCCTGCCTGTGGGACCAGGAACTCACATAGGATCCGGATCTCTATCTTGGGAGGATGCTGACGATCTGCTCCCCCTGATGCTAGAATCACCATCCGTTCTGCCTCCAGCCTGGCCTGGGGTTAGCAGCCATAGCAGCAGCAGCAGCGATAGGTCAGGCAGCACGGGCACACGAGATCGTACTGCAGCAACCTCAGTGCCGATCTCGTCTGCTTGTTACGCATCTGGGTATGAGGAGTACTACGAGATCGCCGGCCGGCAGCAGCAGCAGCAGGAAGCGGCACGACAGGCGGCAGCTGCCAAGGCTGCTACTGCTGCCAGCGCCTTGTCGTTAGCCGTGCCTGACCACCACACCAGCGTGTCCTCATCCGCTGGGAGCACTGGCTACCCCACCAGCAGCAATCAATCCGCGCCGACACCCTCAGCATCATCCTCAGCATCGCCGCCAGCATTGGCTTCAGCGAGTGCCAGCACCGTAAAGCGGCCCGGGTCATCCACTGCCCCCCGCCGCAAGAGCCGGCGCTCGGCCGGCGTCTGGCGCAGCACCACCCACGGCGGCTCGGCATCCGTTTCCCTCAGCAGCGCCGGCAGCATCGACGAGGGCGACGGCCACTCCTCACTGCAGTCGCACCACCCGCACCACCGGCGGCAGAGCGACGAGGCGTACCTGCAGCAGGAGTACCCCCTTGAGCCGCCGTTTTCGTTGGGCTCGTCCAGCGTGCTGAATCATGGCTCCAGGGAAGCCCAGCTGAGCCGCTACAAGCGGCTCAACCGCCCGCTGGCGGAATCCTCCCTGCAGTCCCCGCCCCTAGCGCTCAGCATCAACAGCGTGAGCGGCGTGTTAGCGGCCGAGTACCTAGATGAAAACGACGACGCCGCCTATGAGGGGGGCGAGCGCAGCAGCAGCTACGCACCGGTCGATGGCATGGCGGATGGCATCATCGACGGCATTACCGACTGCATGACAGACTCCATGATGGAAGAAGTTATGGAGCCCGCGATCGCGGACATGAACATGGCCGTGGTAGCAGGCAGCGAGCAGGTGCCAGCGGTAGTGGATGTATTGGGTGACTCCATGCCTGACCCTGGCAATAGTAGTCATGATGCAGGAGACCATAGCGATACGGAAACGTCATGCTCTCTGGGGCCGACATCGCTAACGCAGCACGATCCAGGGCAAGCGTCGCCGCCCGGTCTGCCTGCACCGGTGTTGTCATCTGGGTCAAGCGTGAGCTCGATTAAGGCAGATCCAGATGAGGCGGCTACAATGGGCGGCACGCCGGCCCGGGTGTCCACGTCAAGCCGACGCACAGGTCTGCGGCCGGCCGGCTTTCCTCGAGCACTGCGCAGCGCAAGCAGCGCTACCATTACGGCCACATCCGCCAACGCGCACAGCAGCGGCGGCAGCGCCAGCAGCGGCGGCAGCGCCGGCGGCAGCAGGCCATCTGTCCCTCAGCACGCGCCCTCGAGCGTGATGTCGCCGGGCAGGGTATTGACAGCTGCCGCCGCACCGCATCGCTCGCGCTCGTTGGCGCTGTCCGGTGCGGGCGCGGCGCGGCAGCAGCACGGCCACGTGCATGCGGCGTCCTCGCCCTGGGCGCGTGCGAATGCTGCGCCGGCCAGCAGCACTGCAGCACACGCGTCCTCTCTGGCGCACACCCCGCCCTCGCCCTCACGGCAGGCGCCTGTGGCACCCGCTTCTCCTATTGCTGCAGCGGCTCAGAAACCAGCCCAGTCCGCTGGCGGCAGCAGGCAACTTCCCGCGGCAGCGTCAGAATCCGCACCACCACAGACACGCAAACACCCAGGTGGGCCCTCACACGGTAACAACATCGTCGCATCGCCTGCTGCAGCTTCATCCGCGCCAAAACCGCCGCCGTCATCCAGAGCAGCAGCAGGTGCCGGCCGCACGCAAGCGGCAGGGGCAGGTTCGAAAGCATTCGTGAATGCCTCAGCAGCAGCATCTGCGGCGGCGCTGTCGGCACGAGGGGTCCGGCGGGACGTGCGCAGCGAGCTGAGCGGGCATGTGATCGTAACGGGCGCGGAGGAGAGCTTTGTGGAGTTCGCCCGCATGCTGCATGCATGCAGCGGCCTCACAGGTGCGTGGGGGTTCCCGACGGACACGTCAGGAAGGCAGCTGTCTATGTGATGTACCAGTGTGTGAGCAATCACTAGCACTGCGGAATATGGATGCAAGGTAGGAAGGGATGCATGTACGGCTGATTGGCATCGTGGTACCATTGTACCATCTGGTAAGCGCATAATGCAACGAGCCAAGCCAGCAAGCACCGAACACTGTACTCCTTGGGACAGGAGTGACGAGTATGCAGACTGAGACACGGCTACGCGCCCCTTTGTTGGCATTGACGCTGCTATCCACCACCGTTTCCTCATTCCCCCATGCATCAAGCCACTGCTGCACGTCCATGCTCCCCTCGTTGAATTGAATTTACAGCACACACCACTCAGTATGTGCCACACTCACACCCCCTTGGACCCTACTGTACCTTCAGACCCCGACACGGGCCTCAGCCGGCTGCAGCTGGTGGTCATTGCCAGCAACCTGGCGGAGGCCACGCTGCTGGCGCTGGGCGCATTAGGGCCCGTACAGGTGCGACAGAACTTTTGAAAGTGATGTGCGAGGCTTGGAAGGTGAACGCCAACAGGACAGTTAGCGGCCAATGTCTGTGCCACAATAGCATGTCCCTGATTTTGTGCGCAGCATGTATAGTTAAGGCTACTGGTTGAGTGCATGGAAAGCCGTACGGATGGGAATCTTTTGGGAGCCTGTGTTCTTAGAAGAATCCCAAACTCCTGCGCTTGACCGTTTAGTATTTAGGACAAATACCCCTGTGTATGAGCTATGTTCAGTCTTCGCCGTATACAGGTGACCACCTGCTGCTCTGAGACCACAACCGGACGTCTGACCAAACTGGTGGCACACTTTTGCGCTTTGCACCGGCCTAACAGACACAAGAGGAAGATGCGGACATTTGAAGTTCGAAGTTTGGATCAGGCATTCAGGTGCTGTGCTGTGCTGTGCTGTGCCTTGCGCACCGTCCTGCAGGTGGTGCACGGCTCCCCTTCCGACCCCAACTCCCTCATCGCCGCCGCCGCTGACAAGGCCCGGTGAGCACACCAGGGCCCTTTCGTTGTGCTGGTGTCAGCGGCCACGCCACATGGCCGCGTGACACTTGACGCATGACACCAACTCGTGGCATCCCCGCTTGTCATCGCTGATCTCTCCACCGAGTAACACCGAGTTGCCGTCTTTCCTTGGCCGACTCATGCAGTCATGCCACACTGGAGGGCAAGATGCACATGTGCAAGCGGCTCTGGTGTCCCAAACAAACACGCTCGACTGCAATGTGATGGTCGTGGACAGGCCGCAGGGCTGCTTTGCCTGACCGTACTGTTGTTGTATTGTTGTGGGGTGCTCTTGTCCTGCGGCAGGTGCTTGGTGTATTTGGGCAACACGGATCGGCCAGCGGCGGTGGTGAGCCCTGGAGCGATCGACGAGCACGCGCAGGAGTATGGGGCGACCAGCAGGGCAGGTGAGCGGCAGCAACCATGCATCCATACGGGTGCTGCAGCATCGTCCTGCATCACACTGCAGGAATACCACGCTTGCTATCAAAGAAGGCTTTGCGAATGATCGCCTGATACATGCCACACAACTCGCCGGCTTGGCTTGGCAACGTTGGCATGCATGTCAGGAAGAGGCAACCGTGAGGCCATGCAGTGTGCCTCCCGTGGGCCTGTGTGCAGTGTGCGTATGCGTGTATGCGTAAGGAACTAAGGATAGAGGCTGCACCTGACGATGTGTGCGTGTGTGTGTGCGTTGCGCAACAACGGTGGCGTGTGTGTGTGTTTGCATGTGCTGCGCAGCGGTGCTTGCGGATGCTGAGGCGCTGCTCACATGCTACGGTGTGGGCGAGGACGTGCACCGTGCGCCAAACGCACCGTCGCTCGCGCACAGCGTGGTGGAGCTGAGCTATACCAGCTCGGTGCGCTACCTGCAGCCCGGCCTGCTGCTCCAGGTGAGGCGGGGTTGGAATACATATTTATACATCACACCGTACGACTCATACGCGTGTGGCGTGTGTGTGGGGTTTTGGGGTAGGGGGAAATGCCGGAAGGTTGTCCTTCATGTTGTGGTTTGGCTTTTTGGAGCTCGCGAGGGGCCGTGCAGTGCAACGTGCAGTGTGCATACACATATGCGTAAGGACAGAGCCCGCACGTGACGATGGCGGGTGTAACTGTATGTCAGAAAGAGCGCCCAAGGGGCATGCTGTGTCATTGCCGAAGGGCAATGCAGTGTGCACATGCGTATGCGTATGGATAGAGGCTGCGCCTGACCTGACCGACGACGAGGGAGGTGTCCGAGCTGGCCTGCGGCTGTAACTGTGTGTGCACCGGGCTGCTGTTGGCGTACGCCACCAACCCTCCTGCCAGGGCGCGACGGTGTGGAACGTGGCTAGCTGTGCGCTGGCGGAGCCGCGGCGCAGCTGGCAGCAGCGGCTGGAGGCTGAGGAGGCGGCGGGCGAGAGCGGGCTGGTGGAGTGGCAGGCCAACATCTACTACTGCGCGGGGCGGGTGGTGGTGCCGGCGCTGCTGGATACCTTCATCTGCCAGGCCATCCACAAAAAGGTGTGTAGGGGCAGGTCGTTATGTGTCAAGAGAGAGGCGCCCGTGGGGCCATGCAGTGTGATTCCGGTGGGGCCGTGCAGTGTGCATATGCGTACGGGTATAGACTGCACCTGACCTGTCCTATGTGTGTCGAGCTTCGAGTCCCGTGGGGCCATGCAGTGTGCATGTGGGAATGTAGAGATTGATAGTGTCAATCTCTACATTCAGTCAATTTGCAACACGATCGTGTGCGGGGTGTCCTGTGGCTGGCCTGCACGTGCCTGTATAGGCTTCTTGCCTGCACCACATATGCCAGCACACAACACTTCAAGACAAACACGCTTCTATGGGGTTTGGGCTTTGCGGTCCGCCACGTCACGTTGCTGGTGTTGCCTGTCTGTTACGATACACGCCTCCACCCTGGCCGCGCTGGTCCCGCACCTGGGCGACTGCCACATGCGCTTCCATCCACTTCCACGCTCTGCACTCACTCCCGCGGGCCCCCCACAAATGCTTGCATCAAAGCGGGTCATTGAGCACCAGCGTGCTTCAGCTGCATCTGACTCTGCATCATCGGTCAACCCCAAACGATACGATTCCGGTCCCATGGTAGGGTACTGCATTTGACACGGCCCCCCCCCCAACATTACTTGGTCAGCTTGCACTCTGCCGCTGGCGCTCTCCTTATGCACGCACAGTCGCTGCTGCTGGACTTCATGGACGAGATCAGCGGCGATGATGGCCGTCCAGGAGGCGCGCTGCTGCGTCAGCTACCCGTACCGCATGGTTTCGGAGGCAGGCCGTACAGCGAGCTCTTCATGCATGTGCTGACCACCTACGGGGCGCTGCCGCTTGGGCTGTTCAGGTAAGCGTGTGCCGCTGAGGCTGGTGGTGCCTGGCTCTCCTGCATTCATTCCGAGGGGCTTGTCGGGCGTTGCTGGTCTGGTGTGCAGTTGTATGTGCACGTGCGGGTGTTGGGCAGCACAGGGACGTACGGAAGCATTGCAGAACCGTAGACCTCAAGAGTCTCGGCGCAATTCAATGCCCATGCGCTTTGAGCACAGTAGATGCAAACCTGTATGCTGCGTGCAATACCAACAGGCAGCTTCATGTGACCAACGTTTTTGCATTGTGCATTCAAGGTATGTTTCCTGTCAAACACCTTAGTTCTGGTTGAACTGCTGGCTTCCCTCCCCTCCGTCTCGCCGCTTCCTCCTCCAACTGCTCCTAACCTCCGTTGCCACCTCCCCCGGTCTCAACTCTGTCGTCCTCCTCTGCTGCTGCTGCCGCCGCCGCCATCCGCTCCCACAGGTCCAAGCCTGAGAACCCGGCATGGCGACTGAGCTACGTAAGCCTCAACCCCGCATGGGCGGATGTGGTCAGCAGCCAGGATCGCGTGTTTGTACTGCGAGACCCCAACGCAGACCCCATCCCCGCGTTCATGTGAACCCCACCATGAGTTGCACTGCGTGGCCTGCACTGCGAGCGTACGAGGTTAGCGCTGCGGTTGTGACACCCGAAACCGCACATCAATTTGATTTCGAGACATGCCGGACACGTGTGCTGCAAGCAGTGCACACATACAGTCCTTGGGACTGCTTAACAGTTAACACCCAATGCAGCGGCTGCTTACCCGCTGCACTCGTGCGCGCTAAATTACTGGACAGCCGCTGCCATGCCCTTGCACACTCGCTGATTCCAAGTGCCAATGGCAGGGCACTTTGATTTTTGCACATTGCATTTGATGCCCCACATCCTGAGCCACGAGTGTGGTATGAGCTCACTTGCCGAACGATTTTATGGTTTTCATTTTTGCCTCAGAGCATTCTGAGCGGTACGGATTGTGTGACCCCAGTATGAGCTCTGTGTGAGGACAGCAAAAGCTGGATGGCCCGAGGTACCAAAGATTCAGTTATGCATTTGCGTGGGGGCCTTTTAGCCGGGGGTGATGCACCCTGAGATGCACACACCCCTTGAGGTGCGGCCTGAAAACCCTGAAATTGAACAACTAACACCCAGAAATCAATATACCCCATGTGTTTTGGCACATGCATCTGGGTGCTTCACTCGGGAAGCACCATGTGTGTGTGTGGCACAAAGCATAGAGAAAGCGATTGGGCGACACCCTGATCGTCATGTCCGTCCCTGAGGCGGTCGCCTCATGGAGCACATCACATCCCGACACAGCGCTTTGGTGTGCATGCGCTGTTGTGCTGCGGATACTAACAGCATGTCTCCTGGGCACGCCCTCTGTAACGTCCATGACTGCACACCACATTAGCTTCCCGCATAGAGCTGCAGCATTCCCAAGAGATCAACGGGTGCCTTCTCGCAGTTTTCAGGGATACTGCATCACCGCTGCTCAATGTGAAAAAGCCTGAGAGGCAGATCAGTTGGCATGGAGGAAGTGCTGCTGATGCGCACAAAGCGTGGCAGTGTCTCACGCAGCTCTGCAGTTCACTGAGTAGCACATGCGGGAGCACACCTGGGAGCACACATTCTCGTCCCCAGCACCACCTGCCACCGCCTATTCCTTCTCCTGCAGGCGCAGCTGCAGCTGTGGGTGTGTTCAAGTAAATTATTTCTCGAGGGGCCATGCAGTGTGCTTTCCGTGGGGCCGTGTAGTGTGCATGTGCGGGTGTGTGCCAGCCAAGCGTGATCCGATCAAGCATGCAGCGATGCCTGCCTGTGGTGTTGCACACTTCATATTATGATGTTACAAGTTAATCAGCGCAAGGCTAGAGGCCGGCCAGCACCTATGATGCTGTCCAACTCGCCAGATTCGCCACACCGACTCCTGTTGATACAAGCGTGGCAGTGCAGCACGTGCAACTGCGCAGCTACTCAATCATGCACAGATGGTACAGGTAAGCTCCTGCTGGGCACCGTCGCCGGCGCCGCAGCGGCAAGTTCAGCACCAACGGGATCCGCTTGGCTGGGGCGTGCTGGCCGCGCCCTCCAAGGCGACCTCCCTTGGATTCGTGACGCGCTCCGGCTTCCTCAGCGCTGCGGTGTACTACGTAACCTACGTTACTACGCACGTGCGGGTTGCCTGGTGTACTGCGTTGCCTGGTGTACTGCGTTGCCTGGTGTACTACGGCGCCATGGTGTACTACGTTACTGCGCACGTGCTGGGCGTGCTGAGTAAGGAGGCGGCGGCAGTGCTGCTCATCACCGTGCTGGTGCGTGACGGTGGCAGCAGGGGGTGGTGGTGGTGGTGGGGGGGGCGGTTTCGAACATGCTGCGTTCTGTGCGTGTGAGTTGCGACGGCAGCAGGGGGTAGGCGAGGAGCCAGCGTGCGGGCGGTCTCGGACAGGCCGCGTTGCGTGTGTGGATATTGTTGGCTCACACAGCCAACTACCCCCCTACTCAGGCCTCTACCACACAAAACTGTCCAGGACTTAACAGGCTGGGGCGCATCCAGGACAAGTCCCCAAACGGCGAAGTGAGAAATGGTTGGGAAAGTGTGAGCTGGGCAGTTTCTATGTACAACCATGCAAGACTTTGTCAGTGCCTCCCCGCGTACCACTTCCGTGGTAAAATGCACGAGGTGGTGAGTTGCTGGGTTTCTTAAAGCCTCGTGTCTGCAAACCTCCTCTGCAAGTTGCGTTTTATGAACTGTTCAGCAGAGGCCACCACCTGACCCTCACTGCATATCGTGGTGGCAGGTGGCTGCGTTGATTGCAAACGGGCATTTGTGGCTCTTAGGGAGCTTGAAGGGCTGATGCAGCAACTCGGACGGTAACAAGTATGGAAGGCCGGCCTCCATCAGCACAAGTCGACCTTCACACAATGGTGGCTGAAACAGCGAACTGACACGGAGTCAACTAGTCAAGTTCGCTTGTGTATCCCAATCTTCTTCGAGTGCCTGGCAGGGACACGCGGCCTTTAGGTTTGACAGAATACGGGAATTCGGCTGCTTTCAAACCTCCTCAGGGAGGGTTTATGCGATGCTGATCTGAAGTGGCATGTATCAGACTGTGAAGAGGTCAATTTCAAAACACACCATAAAACCGTGCTTTTCAGACTGGTGTTATCACGCTTGTTGGTTATTGACATAACACGGTACACGCTGTTTACAATATGGACACACGGACGGTGCAGTGCTTACTGCTGCTGGTCGCCGCCCTTGCAGTCCTGCACTGGGGCGGTGTCCAAGCCACTGACTTCAAAGTTGACCCCTGGACGTTCAATGTCGCTCTGGCTTCTGATCCTCAACAGGCTCAGTGTGGGGACACAGTGACATTTGCTTGGAATGGGGTGAGTTAACTTTCTCCGTCCAGCAGGTGGTGAGCTGCGTGATTGGATGAGCAGACCCTTCGAACCGCAGTCTCTGCCACAGATACATGCCATCAAGCCTGCTGTCAGGACCCTGTGCTATTTGCTGAATGCGGTATTCATGCCCCTTCGTTTGGTTCCATGCTGGCCAACAGACCGCGAACCACAACGTTCACTTGGTGCTCTCTGAGATCCCACTGGCGGGTAAGTCCTTGCTGGCTCGGGTCGATTTTGGTGTCTCGTGCAACTTTGGGGCTCTGGTTATGTCCTCAACGTTTTGCACTACTGCTTTGACCTCTTGCGTGATGCAGCTGCAGATGTTTGCCCGTTGAAGTCGGCAGCCAATGACCTTACGCCTGTGTCGAAGATTGGTGGTATCACAGTGAAGCTGGACCGCTCCGGCATTTGGCACTTTACGTGCACAGGTGAGTTTAGTGGTGTGCAGGCCCGCATGCCCACCATCAATGTGTATTGCCACTGGCAACTCGCTGAAGCTTGCTGTCGATTGCTATCATCGTGTTTGCAGTGGGGACACACTGTCTTGGAGGCATGCTCAGGTCGTTCAAGGTGAGGCGTGTTTGAGGTCGTTCAAGGTGATCCTCGCACCGCTTTCCCTTGACACCACAAAAACAGTTGCTTGATGATCACGCGCTACTTGAACACACTGTTTTGGGCTCAGAAATAATTCTGCCTTGCTTACTGTTGCCATGTCCTGGGACCGTGTCGGTTTTGCAGGTTACGTGCCCAGGTGTGTAAGTTCAAAAGTTCATGCAGGTCGCTTTCGGCCGGCTTTGGCCATCCAACCGCCATGAACAGACGTATCAGGCCCTAGAGGGTTCAGAGCCTTGTCAGTATTCAAATACCAGTATCACGTTGTGGAAACACCTCCAGTACTTGCTGGCACCACCACCATAAACCACTCTGGGCAATTGAGTGACAGTGACTGTTTGCCTGTTTGTCTTGTAGAGGTCTGCTTCCCTGAGACTTCCACTGTGCGCCGTGTATCATCCACGGGAGCGCTGGAGACTGTCACTCTGCCTGAGCTGCGTATTGGCGACAGCGTCGAGTGCCTCGAGCGGGAGCCGGTGTTCCGTGCCGACGGCACGCTCACCTCCTCAGCCGGTGGTCACCTGTCCACCTGCCAGGTGTATGACTACAAGAAGGCAGTCTCCAACACCGAGGCCCAGTACACCTTCATCACATACGACCGCCCAGAGGCTGCCAAGCCCGCCGTCCTGGTCGCGTCGCCAAACCACCACGTGCTTAACCCGAGGACAAACCAGGCCACCCACGCTGGCGCTGTATCTGTAGATGACGAGGTGCTTGTGCTTTACGATGGAGCTTTCGCCACTGCACATGTTTTGAGCGTCAAGACTGCCACAGCCAAGGGCGCGTTTGTGCCGCTGCTGACCAAGGGTGGCCTCCCCATCGTGGATGGCGCTGTGGTGTACCCCTCCTCTGGCGAGTCTGATGTGGGCCTGGACGCCAAGTTTTGGGTGAGTGGATTTGCTGCTGTCCCCGCTGGAATGATGTTTGCTTAAACACACAGGAAACGAGCTTCTGAGCACGACCGCCTTGTGAACATGTGTGCCCAGCCATATGTGACAGGTAGTAAGCCATTTCATACTGTGCTTCTGTGAGAGGGCCGGGGCGGTGCTGAATAGTGCATCAGGGGAGACACAGCATTGTAGTATATGTGACTCACATCGCACAGCGCACCTTGGGCTGTTTAGCGCACCACACCCAACCCAACAAACATGCACTGGGCGGCAGGCTAGCGTTGCCTCATTTCCGTTGCCTACGTGAAATGCCCCTCACCTGGCGAGGTATCCTGACCGGGTGTTCCCACATGGCATTGACTCTTTCCCCTGCTCTCTCCCCTTGTTTCCCCACTGCACCCTCAGGGCCAGTACTTCCTGAGCGCGCCCGTGTGGCAGGCGCTGGAGGCAAAGGCGTCCAACGACGCCGCCGGCAAGTCCCTGGCCGAGCTGGGCGCCAGGCAGGGCATGGAGGTGGGCGCCTTCACGCAGAAGTTCTACGCGGTGGCCGCCGCCGCCGCCAAGGAGGGCCGCACCTTTAAGGACTGGGCGGGCGTGGCGGCGGAGATGCGCGCCGCCATCGCTGGCGGCAAGGTGTACAGCGAGGAGGAGGCGCTGGCGGTGTACAACAAGCACATCAAGGCGCCTGAGCAGCAGGCCGCCATCATGCGGGCTGTGGCTTAAGCACTAAAACGGGAAACGGCCATCGTCATGGCATGGCCAGGCTCACTCCATTTGCATAAAACTTTCAATCGCTTGGCCCGTCTGGGCGTGGAGTTCAAACGACCAGACCCTAAGCCATTTCAAAAACAAAACTCCAGAGCTTGGTTATCGTATGCGGCACACCCTTGTGCACCTTACCTGTGTGTTCCAGCAAGCACTGCAGCACAAGCAGAACAAGCAGCACGCCATGTGCTTATAGCAGGCCTGAATCAGCAAGTGCGCCCTCCCCCCCCATGGTGTAAGCTTAATGCAGCATTGTCCTCATTTGTTTGCAGGTACTGGCCTGCGCTGCGGTACGTTGAGGCATTGTGTGCAGTGTGGGAGGCTGTTGAGCTCCGTATGTGCATACCATTATGCCATGCGCTTACCATTTCCGCATCCCCTTTTGTGCGTAATTGTGTGCTTTTATGCGCACCGCCCCCACAAGCACCCTACCTGATGCATGACGCGCAACCGCGTGCATGGAACGGGCCAAGATTGCCAAGAATTAGCAGTATCATGACCTGTTTAACGCAGGCACAGGCAGCATGCACCCTCGTTCACCCGGCTGCATTGCATTGCATATGTGTTGTTGATGTCAGCATGAAGTGGAGACAGAGGAACTGACGCGGTGTGCCCTCCAACCCGTTCAGGGTGGACCTCAATGGGAGGTGACACATGCGCATACGACGCCACAGCCATCTCTTGTTTTAGCCGGCGCTGTGCACGCTACGACAGACCTGTTGCAGGACATGTTTTTGTGCGGCTGTGCGGTGCTTTTTCATATGCATGCACACACGCCTAATCACACAGCCTTCTCCATGCTGCACCATTCCGGCTACAAACACTGCGATAATGCACTTGGCTGATCTCACCCAATGGCTGTCATGATGTTCAGAATGGCATCGCTGCTGACCTTGGCTGTTGGTGTTGCGGCATGGTTCTGCTGCTTGCTGCGTGGTGCCTGTTGTTTCTTGACTTACATGTCCACCCACCCTGTCTATTCTATGAGAAACACGTGTGTTTGTGTGTATACCTACGTTATGTGGCTATGGCAGCGGTGGATACATGGCTTGTGTTTCTTCAGGTTGTCTGCATTCCTACCCTGTTTCTATCTGCTGGGGCCTGCACATTCGAGCTCCTGTCGTTATGTACTTAAGTGCAATGCCATGTCAGCATGCAAAGCGAGCAACCAACTTGGCTCGTTGCGCTCCGGAGGCCGGGTCTACCAAATGCGGGCATACACAGTCCGCCGCTGGTTCCCTTGACATAACCCTGGGCATGCTAGGCATCAGGATGTGCATGCGCACACAGCTGCGCTGCTTGCGCTTCTGTCTACCGGTGTTTCCTGTCCATGTCTGTAACCACTCACCAGTTTACACTGTCGTGCGCTATGTGATAAGGCTAAGAGCGTGATGGCCGGACCGGGTTGTGGCATGTCCTCCCATGCCGCAGCACGATGTGGTGGCAACTTGCATGCTGCAAGGCTGTCATTATCACCACCACACGTTGGGGGCTGACAGTCCGCTGCCCATTCACACTTTCCCAGTTTCCAACGAGGGCAGGCTTAGCGCGTTGCTGCATGGCAGTGTGTGCTAGACAAGAGGAGTGGGGGTTCATGCGATGTGTGCGGCTATGTGCATTCCGTCTGCCTGGCCAAACAATCACCTACATGTCGGTCATGCAGTCATGCATCTGTTCTTGCATGGATCAAGCCCTCAGACGAAAGGCGGGGATATGAACTAATCGTGTGCGCGAGCTCAAGCTGTGAACAGGATGCATGTGTGCTGCCTTTTGCATGAGTGGTGGAGCGGTGCATGCACATTGTATGACAGCCAGGCCCCCGTAGCAGACGTGCGCACCATGCGCGATCATTACCTTGTGTCCTATGCCAGCATGCGTGATGTGAAGTGGAGCCGGTCGTGTAGGGCAGATAGCGTTGCCCTGGCGTTGGCCGGTACAGGTAGCCGCTTGTTTGGCGAGAAAAGGAAAGAAACAAGTTGTGCAAGCATTTTCTGTGCATGGAGGCAGCAAGTGCCACCAGAGAGCAAACACCAACCAGTGAAACAAGTATGGGTATGCTGACATGCGCATCCCCAAACTCCTCGATTGTCAGAAAAATCAAACCAATCAAACATGGGGGAGCGAGCGTTGATGCCATAGCACTGTTGAACAAAGCCTTCTTAAC
>BDDA01000964.1:0-14792 GCA_001662385.1 Chlamydomonas asymmetrica | reverse complement strand
CCACCACCGCCTTGACCTCCTCAAACCACTGAGACTCCAACACCTCCGCGCCCCACGCATGCGCGAGCAGGCGCCGCCGTGCGGCCAGCGCCCAGCGGCACGCCGCCAGCGGGCACGCAAACGCCGCCAGCGTGAGGGACTCGGTGGACTCCACCACAAAGCCCTTGTAGTCGGTCACAGCGCCAGTCACGATGTCCTTGGCTTGGTTGAGCGCCGCTTGTGCCACAGCACCCAGCTCTGCTAGCATGGGGCTGGTGTTGCTGATGTGGAGGAAGGCGATCACGACCTCCCCAACAGGCGCGTCCATGCAGCCAAGCTGCAACATCTCCACACCCCTCAGTCGAGGCAGATACCCAATGCGGGGCACCAGCATGGGGGTCAACAGCTGGTACAGCGCATGTGCATGCCCGCCCAGGTCGGCCGCTGTACCGCAGTACACGATACGTACGGGGCCTGGGTCGGGCGCATCATTCTTGTTGGCCTTGGCAGCGCCAGCAAACAGGCCAGCCCCTCCGAGGTAAGGCATGAGGCGGTCGAGCGCGGTGTCAGTCACCAGCACCTGCATACAAACGGGAGCAGGACCACACCACAATCCACTAACGCATGGGTGCAACCAAATTGGGCTCAAAAGCGAGGAAAATGCAATGCGGTTATGGCACCCACAGACAGATCCTCGTGCTGAGCATTGCCATTAGGCATTAGATAATGGCACATCCGCGTCACCCACCATGCCACCCGCCGCCGCATCCCCTACTGCCTTGGCGGCTTTGAGCACCGTCCCGCTGTACGCCATGCGCCCGGTGGTGGGGTTGTGCGCGCACTCCGCCTCGCAGGGACCGCTGTGCAGGCCCATGCGCACGCGCAGGCCGCGCAGCACCAGCACCTTGCTGCGCTTAGCAGCCTGATGCTGCTTGGCCTGTTTGTGTGCCACCACAGTCTCCTCGGTCTCCGCTGCTTCATCTGCAGTGCCGGTACCGGCGCCTATATCGCTGCCGGTGATATCCGCCGCTGCCTTCACACTCCCGTTTGTCACAGACGGCCAGCGGCGCCTGCACAAGCCCCATCAAGCACCAAAGCAGGCGCAGTACTTGAGTATTGAACAAGTTACTATGGATGCGCATTTATCCAACATGTGGCTTGTGCAAAGCCTGGGCATGGCATGACGTGGCTGGTGTACTGCTGGCGCTGCGGGACACTCCAGCCACCACTCCTCCTCCACTCCTGCGGGACACAAAAAGACTAAGCCTCCAAGCCTAGCCTAAGTTGCCTGTAGTGCCTAAGTGCATTGCCCACCAACATGTGATGATGTGGGCGGCACCCTCAGGGTCACCAGGTACCCCGAGGCTGCGACACAAGGCCTCCACAATAACGCACACAAACGCACGCACGCACACTGACTGCACTCCTCAACTCAACCCACAAACGTGCTCATGCTGGTGCATATGGTGGCAAAATGCAGGCAGCGTAAAGGGCTGGCACCGCACCTGCAGTATTCGGCCCACGAGCACGCAGCGCTGGCCGCAAGGACAGGGATGCACACCACCGCCGCTGCAGCGGCGGCAGCCGCAGCCGACGCCTCGATCGGCTTCCTCTCCAGGGGTGCTCCGCCCTCAGGCACCACGCCTGCCTCCAACTCCAAGCCGAGCGGAGCGCTAGCCCGGGTATCGCCGGCACGACCGTTGTGTGCTGCATCCTCCGCAGGAGGCGATCCCGACACTGCTGGTACCGCCGAGTTGGCAGCTGCCTGCTTCTCATCAGCCTGCTGCTCATCAGCCTGCTGCGCCTGCTGCTGCTGCTGCACCTGCAGTTTGTGCCTCAGCGTAGCCTCCCACGCGGCAGCGTCGCCGCCAACCAAGCGCTGCCACGCGGCCGCCAGCACGTCTGCCAGCAGCTTTCCGCCCATGCTGGCCTCCACACGATCCGCCGCCTCCGCCGCCAACGCAGCCAGCATGGCACCCACCACGACATGCGGCAGAAGCTGCCGGGCAGCTGCCGGTGCAGGCGCTGCTTTGACACGCGTATCCCTTGCTGCTGATGCACCCGACGGAGGCAGGGCCAGGCAGGGCTCGTTAGTGTCATCAGCGCCGGCTGGGCTGCCATCTGGCTCCAGGGGGGATGGGGAAGTGCCGGCCTGGGAGAAGAAGGCTGGCAGCCACTGCGGGAAGGCCCTGGGGGTGTTCGTGCGTGACACAGGGGAATGGGCGGCGCTGGTGCCGCTGGGCTCGCCTGCTCTTGCGATGATGCGAGCCATGCCGCTCTGGCTGGTATGGGGCGAGGAGCCGCCGGGCCCCCCCTACATACACACATACATGCACATAGCGCTCAAGCAGGGTGCAAGTGGGTCCAGGCAGTAAGGGAGGGGAGGCGAAAGTCCGAATCGACCAGGAAACCAACCCAATTTTTCTTTAATGCAGGCACACACAGTTGGCGGTTGCATTCAGCGGCCATCAGTACTGCCCAAGCTCTTCCACACTGCCAGGGTGCGGGGAAGCATGCGGGAGCCGGACCTGGTGTGACCTAGTGGCCCCCGGTGCAGGGTTTGGAAGCATGCACGCTCTGCTGACACGCTCCTCAATCAATGTAACAACACATAATAATCAAAAGCGCACGAAGTGCCAAGACAGCCTCCAAACCTGTGACGAACAGGCTGCTGGCGGCAGCAGATCCGCATGGCACATTCTGCTGCACCAGCACGCGTGCAAGCGCGCATGCACCAACGCATTCCCCCGCCTTATACGCACCCTCCCTCCCTCCATGCAGCTCCCCAACCTGGCTGCTGACTGGCTGCGTGCTGGCTGCTCACCTGCATGCGGAGGGTCACGGCCAGGCCGCTGCCGGAGTTGAGGGAGCGCAGGCGCGTGTCGGCGAACGAGCGGCCCGCTGCCGCCATCGGCGACAAGCTCTTCTTACTGGTGAGGATCGATGCACGCACTGCGAGGGGGAAACAATCCGATCATACTGTAAGGGGGGGTCATAAACTCATAACGAAAACTGTAAAACATGAATCATGGACCTTACAATTACACATACATTGATACATACCGTATTGTAAGGTCCATGATTCATGTTTTACAGTTTTCGTTATGAGTTTATGACCCCCCCTTCCATCCGCCAGCGCTGATAGGGGGGGAAGGGACAATGCGCACCGAGCAGCCCCTGCTGCCGAGCGGCCGCTCTGCTGCCTGCCGTATGCAGGCTTGCAAGCCATGAGGTCCTCCTGTGGCTGCTCGTTGCGTGGCTCAACACCATAGCGTACCGGGCACTCAAGGGCCGTGAGACGAGCAACAAGCATGCAGTCAGAAGTCGGTCAGAAGTAGCATTGCGGTTACTGTAGCTGAGGTGGACGCAATGGCCTACCCACCTGTTGGGCTGCCAAGCAGCGCAAGCTTGGAGAAGCTCGGCCGAAGGGGATTTATCGAGGGCTTGCTGCTGTCCGCAGGCACCTCCACCTCTGCCGCAAGCTCGTCGCAGGTCATCAGCGTGCCGACCGCAGCTGCCGGCATGGCCGCTGACTCAGCGCTGGGTGGCGCGAGCCACAACTCCTTGCCGTCCTCGTGCTCAAGCAGCTCTGCCGGCCAGTCCGCGTCCTGAGGGTGATTGCAGCGCGGATTGCCAACACTCCAACAGCGTTTGTGATGTACTGATGTTGCAGGGTGTAAGTTTAGCTTGAGCGACACCTTGTGTTGCATAACATATGCACTACGGTTTTAGGCACGTTCCGAGGCCGGCAGATGACAATGGGTCACCCAAGACACGTGTGATACAAATGTGGCAGCGAGCGCAATGAAAATACCGGTGCATCAACAGCTGTGGCTCATGAGGTGCCGCAAAGCAAACGTGTCTGCTTTGTACACCCACCATGAGCGCGGCCTGGCAGTCGAGCGCAAACCGTGCGGCGTCTTGGGCGGTGTGGAACGCACACAGGAAGGAGTCCTGCGGAGGGAATAATGGGGTAGTGTGGATGGTGAGGCCACCGGCCGGAGCATGCACACCACGCTGTGCACGTGCGATGTGAACGCGCTCGTGAAGCTGTTCAGTGACCAATGGATGGTGCAAATGGGGCTGACTCTTGTTGGAGGAGGGTGGGGGGTGAGGGCGTGGGGGGGGGCATAATCCCTGCTTTGCCAAGTCCCAGGTCTCTTGCAGGCACCACAGGCAAAGCGTTAAGCATCCCACCATGAAATGGGTTCACGATTCACAGTTCACAGGGGTGAGCTGGCAGCCAGGCACAGGCACAGGCGGAAAGGCACGCACCCCTTCGGTGGCGCTCTCATAGCCTGCATGCTTTGCCAGCATTGTCCGGATGATGGTGTGGTGCAGGCGGAGGCCCTGGTCCATCACATGCATGGGCAGCGCCTCCCACAACACCGTCGAGTTCTGGATGTCTGCACACAGGTGGCCCGCACAGCAGCGCTGACGGCATCACGCACATGCGGGGTGGCTAGAGGGTGAGACGGTGAGTGCTGCAAAGGTACCACAGCGCAACAGAGCGCCAGCGCACACCGCATGTGTTTGTCGCTCCCCGAATCACTCGTTCCTCCCCTCTCCATGCAATGCCCACTTATGGGGAGTCCACATTTTTAAAATTTGCCCATTCCCCCCCTCAACCCCTCGCCCGAGTGGCAAGGTAACCCACTGGTAGCAAATGTGGGGGTCAAATGTCACATTTGCCGCCTAGTGTGAGCAGGCTCTTCGCATGCGAGTGGCACCTGCGCACCTGTGATGAGCAGCGTTGTGTCTGGCCCGGCTTTGGGTGCGAGGATGGCGCCCAGCAGCGAGCGGTGCGTGTGGCGGCGGTGCTGGTACCACAGCGCGCCCAGCGCAACCAAGATGAGCGCGGCGCCGAGAGGCAGCGCAGTGGACAGCGCCAGGACCTGACGGGAGTCACCAGGCAGACCAGGCCGGAGAAACACACCAGGGAAGGGTAATCGACATCAGGGTGGGCCAAGGCTTGGGTGCAGGAGGGGCTGGGGACTTGGGGTGCATGCATGAATGGTATGCGTAAGCGGGCCCCTACCACTAGGACACATTTCCTACACGTTTGCTATGCGTTGCACGCAAACTGCACATGTAGCCTGCATGCAACAAACAAGTAAACAATGCTTTTGGAAGAGCCTGCTAGGCCACCAGCTGTGAGCCAATCAATCCAGCACATTCAAGCTGTCCATTGGCTGTTGAGCTGCACACTTGAGCTGAGCAAGACGTCTACTGGGTAGCAGCCAGCACACATTCGGTTGGGACCCAACTCCAGCAGAAGCTTCTGCATGGGGTGCCGGCGTTGACCCTGGGGTGCGCTGCACACTTGCCCGGCATGCACCCAGCACCAAAACCCACCAGGGCTCTGTTGTTGTCGCTTCCGCCCGTGTCCTTGGGAGCGTTGAGTGCATCAATCTCGGCGTATTTCGCAGCGACGCATTCTTGCACCGAGTTGCCGGCTTTGAGGCAAGCGACGGAGACGGAGTATTCTGTTCCTATGATTGTGTCGAACACGGCGATTTCGTAGCCTCCCAAAATCACACCGGTGCCTGCCACGGCAGGGTGCACATGCGGTAGCAGCACACTTCAGATTGCAGACCTTCATCTTCGTGATGGCCCTCAGCCCTCAGGTGCAACAGCATGCGCCATGCAGTGAGCCACACACATTTTTACTCGCAGGGAGGCAGCATGCAGCATTCAAGGTGTGCTGATGCTGATGCTGCCAAGGCATGTGCGAGTTTGCATGCAATCATTCCCTGCTTTCCTGTGTGCCTGCATTTCCGTTGCTTGAACATGCCATGGTGTTGTGCACACCCGTGTGCAGTTACTGGACATAAGCACTGATCGTTTTGGTAGTCCAGGAGCCTCATGGCTGTATTGCATTTGGTGATTTGAAACCTCTGTCTCTCTCTCTTGCACCCACCTGTGAGGCTCAAGTCATATGTGGACTGTGTAGTCCAGGAAACCATCAGCATGGCGTCCTGAGTAGAGCATACCTTGCCATCAGTTGAAGCGAAGCAGAACGACTGGTTGTTTGGTGAGCTAGCGGCAGACAGCAGCTTCACGCTCCGGGTCAGGTTTACGAAGCGCGCGGAAAAGTGCGGCGAGGGCGTTGCAGCCATCACTGCCCCCATGCCAAACGCCAAAGGAAGCGCAACCCTTCGGTACAGGATACAGTCCTGTGGGGAAATGTATAAGTGGAAGGAACGGGAACGAGTGTTCAACGTCGGGCGATAAACATGCGCTCTCAGCTACAACTTGTACGTGCGCCGGCTCCCAGCGATGACATAATATGACATGTCTGGCCCCGGTCCAGCCCAGCTTGCCCTGCGAGCCCCACAGGACACGTAAGCACCCCGCTGCAACGCTGCATTTGCCGTTTCTGGTGGTGAGTTGTGTTGCAGGGGCCAGATTTGCAGGAAAGACAAGTTGTGCCGATAGTGTGAAACGTCGCTGACGTGAAAGTTGTTGTGAAAGCGTTGCTGTGACAGCAGCCCGCACCTGTGAGAGGATGTAACCCTGGGGCGAGTATGCCACGAAGAGAAGGTTGAATGATGTTGGGTGGCCATAATTGAGCAGTTCTAGCCCTACAAACGTGATGGTGACGTTCGGCATGATGCGCAGCGTGCCTTGCAGTCCGGCGAAGTCAAGCTGAGGATACACCTTGCCGCTGCTGCGCAGTCGCAAATCGTCAGCTGCTCTCAGCTCCACGTCGTGGGTGATGTTCAGGGTTGGAAGGCCTGCCCAAGCTGTCACGTTGATGTGTGACGCAAGCACGACTTCATTTACGAGAGGGTCCGCCAACGCAATTCGAAGGTCTTGGCCGTTTGTCACCAGCATAGCTTTGAACTGGGGCCCCAGCGCTGACGAAGCGAGTAGCATAGTGAGAAAGACCGCACAGGTCAGCAGTGATACAGCTGCCATCTTGTCTGGGGACCGCACGCCGGTCATGAATGCTGCAACGGTGGGCTGCAGTACCAGCCTGCCTTCCGACGTTCACGTGTGTGCTCTTCCGGGCCACAAGTTCTGAAGATAAGCACTCTCCTATGAGCAAAGGCCGGTGCTGGTGCTTCTACAGCCTGACCGCAGAGCTTCCTCCACGTGTCTATCCAACAGACCGGCGACGTAATATCTACAGCCAGGGACATTGAACAAGCAGTCACAAGCATTGCTAACCGTGTAATTAGTCCACGTGGCCTTGTATACATGTTCCCCAGCGTTTTCAGGTGGGCGATGACAGACGATCACGTTGCAAAGTGGCCTGCACGGGCTCCGCTCAATACCAAAGTTGTTTGAACCCCTGGCACACTCACCTGCACTGCCGCTCAATACGTCAGCATGTGGCACCTCTGCGATTCAACACCTGCAGTCTGTTTATTGGGTCCAACCCAGCTCTGCTTCGTCACTGCCATGAAGCAAGTCCATGGTTGTGTAGTGGAAGATAAGGGTAGTTTGCTGGAAGAGATGGCCAACACTAACACAGTTTTGTTCAGTGTACACACTACTTGCTTGGGAGGCATGTGGACAAGGCGGCACATGAAGGAGTGACAACGCTGTCAGGCAATACGCTCCTGAAGTACTGCACGTGAATGAATTTCACCACTGCGAAAGGTTCCTACTGCACTGTCTGTTCAGCCTATACTAGAGCGGCCAAGGCAACAAACAGCAGCGCGACATGTGAAGCCCCTGCCAAGTTCACATACCGTATAAACTGACTTTCCGGTTTCATGCTGCGCACGATACAGCTGTCATTGTGGCAATGTCCAAGGGCAACGTGCAATCAACACAAGCCCCCACTAGCGAAACCCCCCGACCAAGAAGCAGTTTCCCACAGAGCAATCGCTCAACGGTTCAGCCTTGGCAAACACAGTCCTGACCTTGATATTGAAGATCGAGCCAAGCCCATCCACAACCAAACGCACAAGCACGCAGCGCCACCCCACGCACGCAGGTCCTGCTACTGCCCCGCTATCAACTTGTCCAGACAAGGCCAGCCGTTTTCCGCTTGCCGGGCCGATGCACGCGCACCCCTCATCCTAGCTGGCAGCCCCCTGCATACTACGCTCAGGTGAAGATTCGTCCCCGGTACCACAGCCATGCGTACATCAGGCCGGAGCCGGCAGTGGTTGCGGCTGTGGAGTACTCCAACGCGTGGACCACCTCGGGCGGCGGGAGGCCAGCCAGGTCCTGTATGCCACACAACGCAGCACACCAGCAGCGTGACGCCACACATGAACACGCTGAGTTGCACATTTGGTGGACGCAGCAGGGGAGCAGCGTGAAAGAGACGCACAAGAAACATACGTATGCACTCAGAGCAGGACAGAACATATATGCGATTGAGCAGAGCTGTGTCGGGACGCGGTGTGCGGCTTGTGACAGCGCCCACAACATGTGCATGAGGCACGGTGGCTCTATGGGTGTGCCGTGGGCGAACGGGCACCAGCTCAACCTTGTGGCTTGATGCTCCGTGTTACCGCCATGGGCGAGCAAAACAGGAAGCCCGGTAGCATCATGGCAGAGCTGCACAGCACACAGCCATGCATGCCACACATGCCACTACTTGCTTCCACTCCGCCCCCCGCATGCATGCGCACGCTGCGGCCATGTATATCCTCTGATTCCCATACCACGCTTTGTGACACCCACACCATGGGATACTGCATGGGATGCCTGGGCACATGCAAGCCACGCTTATGCTGCTCGCCGCGTGTTTGCGCACGGCGAGCTCTGCAATGGCTCCGTTGGCCGCTTTGCCGAAGGATACAGCCGCACTCAGCACACCAAGCGCCGTAGCGGTCCCATCAACCCACATGCATATGCCTGCAACCGCACGTGCACACATCCATGTGGCTCGCAGATTCGCTCCCCCAACCCCCTTGCGGAGCAGAAACAACACCCCCCTGTAGCCCCCTAACCCCCCCCATCGCCCATGCCCATCCCCCCACCGCACATATGCGCACATCACTGTCTGTCTATGACTAGCAGAACATTGTTTGCTTGCGGCAACCGCCAGGTCAGTCCAGACACGCAGTCATTGTCAGGTGCAGCCTCTATCGCCCTCCATCACAACCTACAGTATATATGCGCAGGCACACTGCATGGCCAGAACGGAATCTATCTACGGATTGTAAACACACGCACCTGTGTGAGGCAGGCACACCCACCACCACCTAAAACCCTAACCCTAAAAACCCTAAAAAACCTGAAACGCGCACCTGTGTGAGGTAGGCGCCCACCACCGCCAGCTGCAGCACCGTGTTGACCTTGCTGATGAACAGCGGGCGCATCAGCCCCATGCCACGAACCCCACTGCCTTCGCTTACGCCGCCGCTTACACCGCCCGGCGCGCCGCTGCCGAGTCCCTCGCTGCTGCTGCTGCCGCTGCTGCTTGTCTCAGCCGCCTCTGCTTCTGACGCCGCGCTCGTCGAGGTGGGCGAGGGTGCGGGCGGGGAGACGTCCGCGGTGTTGAAGAAGGCGGCGCGCCCCGGCCAGCGCCAGCCAAACGTGTGGAAGCGGTGCGCGAACGACGCCGCCACCAACGCCGCATCCCGGCCCACCACTACTGCCGCGAGCCACACCGGCATCGTACCCTGCTCACACACCATGCATGCACCGCAGCCAGGGGCGCGCACAAAGCGATGTGGTGCAGGTTGTGAACTGTTCATGGAAGCATGTGCGCTGGTCTTTCGCCATATCCTGTCAAGAGGTGCATGCTGCCCAGTGCCCCGTGCCGAGCAAGCTCACCTTGGCCAGCAGCGCTGCTGCCACGCACCCTATCAGCACTTTATCCGCCAAGGGGTCCAAGTATGACCCCACCACACTGCCTGAGCCGCTGGGGTTGTAGCGCCGCGCCAGAAAACCGTCCAGCCAGTCGCTCGCCTGCAACAAGCAGCCAGGACCGACGTGACCGTTACCACTGACCCACTGACGCATGTGCGCTTGCAGGCCAGTGCGTGCAGTGATTGTTGTGTAGCACTTGGAAGGCGCAGTGCCAGCGCCGCCCAAAATTGCAAGTTCAAATGTATAAGCGCCCAGCCTCACCCCAGCGGCCGCAAGCGCGATGACAGCCAGCTGGGTCTGTCCTTGAAGCAACCACATGGCGATCACAGGACCTGACAGCATCCGAGCGACTGACACGGCGTTTGCTGCGTTGTACACAGGATGGTACGATGATTCGACAGTTGGCGATTCGATAGGCGACGACGGTGCGTGCTGGATACCTGTCCGAGCGGCAGGGGTTGAAGATGGCAGCTGGGTGGTGTGCTGAGTACTGAACTGCCGTGCCAGCTTCAGTTGGATGCCAACGTGCAGGTGCCTTTGATGCCATGACAGCCGTCCACCTGTTACATCGCCTTGTAAACTGTGCCTGCCAAGCGCAAGCAAAGGACTGTTGCTGGACTTGTGATCGCTTGGAGAGCTGCACGCTGCACCAGCTGTTGTGGAAGCAGCGTGCAACTGATGCTCCGCTAACGGGCCTGGCGCAGTGGCGCCCTCAGGCGTTCCGAAGGTCTCGCGTGTGTAGGTGAGCAAACCCTCGGACAGTCTGAGTTCGTGAGTGCAAGCAGCCGGGCACATCAACGCCAAGGCGGTGTCCAGGAGCGCCGCCCTGGCAAGGCCGAGGCGCTTCAGCGCCGCCATTTTGCGGCCACCTCCAGAAGAAAACTCACAACCAAAACCACCGTAGGTATCTCAAAAGTAGAAAAGGAGACTAGATGTACACGTGGGGCTTGGTGACGATCGGTGGAACCAGTGCTGGCGACACTGCGCAACTTGTTTAGTCCAACGACTCCTCCCAATGGCTTTGACGCCTGAGCGTCAAAGAGCTACCAGATTGTTTTACTCTGATTTCCCTGCCGTCTTCTTTGCAGGCTGTTTGACAGCCGGCTGCGTGAAACGAAAGACGTAGTTCGACAGGATGACCACGACAGGAAGGAAGAGCAACACAGTGGTCAGTGCAATTCCGAGGTCTGAGGGTGGCACAGGAATTTTGTACGAGGTGCCTGGCAATGTATACCATCCGCTTGTGTTGGTGGCCATTCGAACAAACCAGGCCGCGGGTTCAACGACAGACTAAGGTGAGGCTATGTTGTGTATGCAGGAAAACTGTGCTGTATATACGGACAGACTGTGACAGCTTCAACCTAGATCACAGTGCAGACAGCATTGCTGCCCTCTATCCCCTTGCTGAACGCTGGTTGCCTCGCTGGTACAAGGTACACAATTTTTTTTTTGATTGATTGGATTACATGGTCAGGGCTGGTGCCCAGTGGGAGGCCAGCAACAGGCCGCGAAGGCCAGTGACCACCTATGCCAATGCATAGGAACGTGCACTCAAGCACAACACAGTAAGGCAGCAGGCATCATGAGTGCATGCAAGCTGCACGCAGATCGACTATGTACGCAGCAAGGCGCGCAGGGTCGCTGCTTCGCATAGTTGTTGCCATGGAGGCATTCTCATCAGCAAACACATCAGCATACCGATCACGCAGGTCACTGTAGTGCGGACAATGTGATGCACGCGCTGAGCAATTACCACTGCGTACAAATCGATTCAAATACAACAACGATATGCGCCAAGCCACCTCGTTGCTGACGTATTGCTCTTGTGCCGCTGCAAACCTGCCTATCGATGCCTCATGGTGTGATGCAAGGAAAACTCCTACTGATGACAAGGCAGGACACAGATCGACGTCCAAGGTTTAAGTTTATGCTGGCTGGACAAGAAAGGGCAGTGTGCATTAAAGACAGGAACAGTGCGCGCATATTTTGTCAGTTGGCTATTTGGCAACTAGCTGTCAGGCAGGTCAGCTGTCAAGAGAATCACGCCCTGGGATTACTTGAAACGGGGTGTTAAACACGCAGAAGCCTATACTTGACTTACGTCACGCGAGGTGACACACAGGAATCAAATGCTGCACCTTGGCGAAGGCCGAAACCATGAGCGAAACCGTATGCAGCCACCGGCAGCCGATTGGGGAGTAGTGGCGGTCCAATGTGTATAGGCGTACTAATGTTGGTTTATAACTGTGTAGCCACACACCCTACCATGCCTGGTGTGACTTTTGTCTTTGGATGGACACTGTCTTCCATGCACTGGAACCAGTCAAAACCTGGGTTTGCAAACGGCACAGGGTCACGGGCTGGGTTAGGTGTGGATGCACTGCCTACCATCACACGATGGATTTAGCTGCGCAGGTGAGCTGCGTCTGTGATGTTGAGTGAGGACTGTGTGTTTGCAGTTAGATGTCAGAGTCATGTTGGTTGGCCCTGGCAGGTTGGCCAAGCCGATGCTGCCATAGCATAGGAGTGGTGATAAGCATGAGCTGTGGCCTACCGGGACTGCTAGCTCAACACGGACCTAACCCGGTTGTCGTGTAGATACAAGCGGAGGACGGACAGTGTTGATTGACACCCGATTGACCACATGATGAGCAAGCAGCGACCCTGTCCCCACTATCATTCATATTGTTACAACTTTTGAGCCCTGAGTGCAGCATCAGCTCACATTATTGGCTTATGCATGGCTCCTTGGTTGCTGCTCAGCAACCGCCTCACGAGGCGCGCGAAGCCCAGTGTAGTTCAGACCAACAGCGGGAAAAAGCACACAGCTGCGACCCAGGCAATCTGACAAGTACACCTAATTCCTCTTCACAGTTGCACACTTGGTGCAGCTTGGGCAGCTGTTGCACTGTCGTTCGGGTGCTACCACCAATAGCGACGCCATGCCATGGCCTCAGCCAGGAGACTTTCAAGGCCGATTTAGTGACCCACCTACATATGCTTAGAGCGTTTTGTGAAGTCAGCTCCATTGACTGTGAGCAGACCGTTTGGGTTTCGCTGAAAAGGCGCTGCCAACGCACAACCGGCTGCACGACGGGGAGTGAAGCACTGGCAGTCTGCAATTTTCATGTTTTGCAACAGGAGTGTTCTGAAACTTGCAGTCCATGCAAATATCCTAGCGGGGCTATCTGTTTCTGTCCGCTCTGTGAAGACGTGCGTGGTGCATGGCTCTGCGCTGGGCCCACCGGCGGTTGAGGAGTAGCCGCAAGCACAGATCCGTGCAAATTGCATTCTCCAGCTCTAAGGCAGTGTTACACCCTATAAACTGGCGTTCACGCGTTGTATCATAAGGCCAAACCAAACCAAACCAGCCTCTGTGGACCTGACCTGACCGCTTTAGCAGACCGACGCTGTTCGAACTCCTCAATCTTCGAACGTGCGACTCGGTGGGCAGCGCAGCTCCGTTAGTGCTGGTGGGCTAGCAGCTGGTAACAAGGCTCTTGTGGCAACGCCTCCTCATCCATCTGGAGGACTCTTCGTGCCCTGGCCTAGAACTTTCAAGCTTGCCTGCTGCCCAGGTGAGTTCGCGGACATGACAGGGTTTGCGCATGCGCTTCAAGGCTCGTTCAATCGAGCTGGTGCAACCTGCCTACTTGTGACACAACAAACAAAGTCGCAATCTGTAGGTACTTGCGCTTGGCCTGGTGTGTATCTCTGGCTTGTCCTCCGCATGCGTATTGCCTCCATCCTGGGCCCGCACGCCAGCCGATGGTAACTGCACCCCTGCGGTGTTGCGATACTTGCAGGTCTGGTCTTAGGGGTTTGTTGGTTGCGTCTTCGACAATCAAGCAGGTGAGAACGCGCATCGTGCATACACTCAAGAGCGAGAGTGTGGTTGATCAGGGATGCCCACCTTTTGAGCGCACTCGGATAGAGGTGCAGGTATCAGGCTTTCCCCTGTCTTGGCTTCACCTTACAGTTAACATAGCTTCTTAGGATGGTGCGCGTAGCAAAGCTGGAAGGTACTGCTTGCGGGGTTAGCATTTGCACACTCAGGCTTTGTCTTATCGGCCGAACAACTGCAGCGCCTGTCGCCTGCCTGTTGCATACATTCAGCTGAATTGTAGCTCCATAATTACACGTGGAGAGTACTAAGTAACGCCTTTTCGTGGCTGCTGGCTCATTCCGGCATTACTGCCGTTGCGCAACGGTCTAAAACTGCAGGGTTCCGGAGCAATCCCTTTTAGTCTCAGCAGTATGTCGCCGACAAGGCAACCATCCTTGGCGCCCTGGCTGCTGATAGTGCTGGCGTCCGTGTGCATTGGTGCTTCAGGTGAGGTGTTGGGTACCATAGGCTTCCCAGCAAGAAGCTGGTAGTGGCGGACAATAACTGCTAGGAAACTGGAGTCGACACTGCACGCCACAAGCCCCACTCCAAAGACAAGAAAGCCGCAGGAAATAGCCTGCTATTGGCTGACAGAAGAACGCACCTAGTTCCCTGGCGATTTCTTACCTAGTGTCTGGTTGCTGGCCGATACAGCTCCAGCGACAGAGTTCTGGCTGCCATTCGTGGCGAGACAGCGTCAAGGGTGCCAGTGTGTTGAAACTCTTGGCAAGGCTTCACTCCTTCATTACTTGCCACACCAGCAATCTGTTCCTTTCGCGTGATGACAAGTGACAGGTCGGCAACTGCAACCCCACCGGGAACAGCAAGCAGCAACGTGTGTCCCTGACGCCTGCCCACCGCATCAGATCCTGTTGACATACCACGTTCAATAAGCCAGCTTCTGGTGTTCCTTGTAATTATGTACAGCCAGTTGTACATCACTGTGTCCTGACAGTACCAGGCATCTGCTCCTGTTGCCTCCCCTGCACCCTATCTCGCCCGCAGGTCAGGACATTGGCGCACCGGTGTACCCCCCTCCACTTCCCCCCTCCCCCAAGGCACTGCCGTCATTGCAGCAACCCCCTATCTACACCCCAACTTACCCCCCTCCCCCTTCCCCAAGAGCGGCACCGTCAGTGCGTCAGCC
>BDDA01000963.1:16755-27523 GCA_001662385.1 Chlamydomonas asymmetrica | reverse complement strand
AATACTAGATGCACTGCCATGCTGTATGACTGGTCCCCATCTGGGGGGAGCATGGGCCGGGTGGCCGACACGCTCCTGATGTAACATAACATAACATAATCATCGCTGCATGAATGACTTGATCGCTGGTCCCAGAGCCGAGCAGCGCCAGCATGCTGACATGGCGCGGCGGCGGCTGCATGCGGACCTGGAGGAGCAGATCAGGGAGAAGCAGGCGCGCCAGGTGCGAGAGCGCGCTGAGCAGGACCGTGAACGTATGAAGGCAGGTGAGGACGAGAGAGGCAACATGGCTGGTGGTGACAGGGGGGACCGGCAACCTCGTTATTGAACGGCATCACTGTGAATACCATGCGTCACATACGATTTGCAGCGTCTGTGCATCACCCAGGCGCCTACCCCCACACGGCTTGACCATGCTTAGCGCATCAGCAGCCGGGCTGGTATCTCACATCTGTGGCATTAACAGGTTCTGCTTGCATAGCCCCTATCGTCCCTCACCGAGGCTGAGCCTGACGCAGGCAATCAGGCATGCCCATGCGCCGGCCTGTGAGGGCAGGCAGGCGCCCAGCGACTCAGCAGCAGGAGGCCAGCAGCAGTGGTGCCAACCTGCATGATGCTGCTGACCACAGCGTGATGATCATGCGGAAGACCCTGCGGAGGTGCTGCCTGCACCCTTACGCACAACAAGCTCAGTGGCTGGCGACAGGTACGCAGCAAATAGTGCGCCTTGTGGCGGGACAGTCTGGCCGCTTGCTGGTGGTGGTGATGGCGGTGAGGCGGCCGGGGAGGACGCACGAGGTATGACCAGGATGAGTTGAAGCGTGACGGCTGATACATGTCAGTGGTGTCGCGTTCATGGTGCTTGTAGTCGTGGCGGCCCCCGTTGCTAGCTGGTTGCGCTGGACAAACCTATCATGTTCACACTGTGCGGAAGAAGCTGGTGCACACGGCACAGCTTGTCCACGGCCATGCTGCGGTGTCGTATCGAGCTTGCCCGGCGGAAATTGCAACCGTGCTACATCGCATGCTCGCGCATGCGACCTCTCACGAGCGCGACCTGCTCATCTTTGAGATGCGTCAAAGACTGCCTGCTCGCATGATGTGTTGTTGCACACACATTACATTATGTGTTGTATGCTGCAGGTGGCACCGCACAAACATGCACTATGGCATGGACCGGTCCCTTCATTGCCTGCTATGCTTGAGAGTGTTGGACAATGGTGCCTCCTGTCACTTCAATGCGCATTGCGTGACACGCATGTGGCAGATAGGCCTCACACGCTGACATCGTGAATGGGTTTCACGATCCGTGCATGCTCATTCATCCCTGCCGGAAGCGCCACCGCCGCCACTGCCAGCATCAGCTCCAGAAGCGTGCGGGCCGCAGGCGGCGCAGCAGCTGGCGGTCCAGCGCTTCTAAGTCACAGGATGAGCCTGGTGGTGGTGGCCCGGGCAGCCTGGCGGTGGCGCCTGGTGCTGTTCCTGACAACGTCAGGCTGGTGCTGCTGCCTGCAGATATGAGGTATGGTAATTGGCTGCCATCAATGGCACGTACAGGCGCCCACAGCGCAGTGCGTGCTGCAGGAGTCAGCGCTACACGCACTGCTGCGGCATGCAGTTGACTGCATGCTCGGGCTCCGGCTTCGGCTTATGTGTGTCTTATGTACAGTGCAGCTCTGGACCACACCGGTGCAGGTACGACCATATGTATGGCACATAAGTACCATGCCATTAACACCTCCCGCCCGCCTGCCCGCGCGTGTGCTGCATGTAGCTTGTCTGTAGCCGGGGCTCGCCTGGCCACAGCGCGTGGCGCGCTGCTGCAGGGTATCGCAGAGCTGCTTTCCGTGGATGACACCAGCCAACTCATCGCGTGGGGCCGCGTGGGCAACAAGTAAGTGCGGCTTGCTGGGATGGGGTATGCATGGCATGTGCATGAGCGGTACATCCAGGGAGCGTTGACGACAGTAGCGTGGGGCAGATGAGGTGGTTGTTGCAGCCGGCAGGGCGATGAGCGTGCGCATATGTATGGGAGGAAGGAGGCAGCTGCACAGGCCTCGCTTGCGGCTTGTTGTCGTTTGGGGTGTCTGCGCAGTGCAACAGCTCCACGCGCAACGCGCAGTGGGTCTGTGTGTGAGGGTTGCCGCACGCGCCAAACGTCCATGCTCTGTTCTGTGCTGCAGGACACACTACGTGGCCGAGCCGCCACGCAAGGCCATGCATCCTCAAGCCACCAGCTCTCCGGATTTGCGTCAGCACCAGCAGCAGCATGAGACCAAGGCGTGCCTGCACCACCAGCTACTGAGGGACTCATTGCTGCCACGCCGGATGTGTTGGTGCCGGCAGGCCAGCAGCAGCAGCAGCAGCAGCAGCAGGGTCACGCGGCGACGCATGAACCGTCAGGACCGCACCCAAGCCCTATGCCCCTTGCGCCTATGGATGTGGCGGCCGTGCCCTGCGTGGCACCCCAGCAGCAGCAGCAGCAGCAGCAGCAGCAGCGCACGCCGGCCTAACCTGCCAGCAGCCTGCAGGTATGTATGTATGTATGTGACTGTGAGTCATCCACGTGACGGCTCCGCGCGTGCGCAGCGCACCTTGCGCAGTGACCTATCAGTATGATCAGCTGCAACACGCTGGCATGTGTGGGACCGAACGTCGAGCAGTCCAGCATGGCATACGACGCGCCGTGACACAAGACACGAGATCGGTGCACATTGCGAGGCGCATGAGCGCAGCAGCTTACCTGGATGCGCGCTGCTTGCACCTGCAGGTGGGCGCAGCCCCGGTTGGCGCAGGTGAGTTCGATTGCCATGCAGCAACCACCACCTTGCTCTGCATGTGCTTGCGCGCAACACGGTCTGATGTTCTGTATACCCGCGTCAGCAACACAGGGATGGATGATAATCAGATGCATCATGCCTGATCGCTGAAAGCGTCGGCTTCACCAGTGCAATCTGTCTGTTGCCAGTTCATCAGGCAAGCTCACCAGAGGCGCCCTGAGATGGAGCGCGCGGGTTGTCTTGCAGTGCCTCATTACTTGCCGTGTGTTCCTCACCACCGCAAGCAATACACATGCCCGCAGACCAGAGTCCGAGTCAGCGCCCGGGGCAACCTGCCAGCGTCAGCAGTCTCCAGCATGACCGACATGGCGGCCATGTGGTGCAGGTCTCCCCCCCATTCTGGGCCACTGGTGCAGGTGCAGGTGCAGGTGGTGCTGTGGGCCTGCACCTTCTGCCACCACTGCAGGTCCAGCCGGGCCTGTGAGGCAGCTCCTGCATTGCGCCGCCACCGTTACAGGATGCTGTGGCGGAGTGTCAGAGATTGGTGCCGCGCCTTCTGCTGCCTCCCAGGCTGCTGGCGGCTTGAATGGTGGGCCTGGCCTAGAGGACCTGCCGGTCACGCCTGAGGGCGGCTCCTTGGCTGCAGCCGCAGCAACAACTGCTGTGCAACGTGGAGGTGATGATGATGGCGGGGTGGTGATGAGTGAGGCTGTGGCAGAGGCAGCCGCTGCCGCCACCGCTCCAGGGGCAGTAGATGAGGACACCTGGGGGTTAGTGGTAGCGCAGAGCATTCTGGACACCACCAGCGGTGGCGATGGTGGCGGTGCGGCTGCGCTGGCCCTCAACCTGCGGGCGAGGTGGCTGGCGGGTGTGCCTGTGTATGGTGACACCGTGCTAACTGCCTCACGCCTGAGGCCTGAGATGGTGAGCCTGAGGCTGGAGGAACATGCAGCGTGTGTTGAGTGTGTAGTGGTGCTGCCCACCTGTGCTAGCTGTGTGGATGCGGCTGGACCATGTGTGGGGGATGGTGGGTGGCGCCTGGGCCTGTTTATCATACTGATCGTGTTGGGGTATCGCTGTTGTACATGGATGGCACTGTTGGAAGCGGTCTGTGAGTAACACACGGATCCTGCATGTGTGCATCATGTATAAGTGGTACCACTGCTCCTCACCTGTTGATCCCAATCATGCACATGCATGCAGGTGTCCTGCACGACCAGCCTGGACTGGCATGACTTGTCGCTCATGGACTGGTGGCGCTGCGCCACTGCGCGCTTCCCATCACATGCATACGCCACAGCCCTGCATGTTCCCCTGCTGGCCGGCTTGCCTCAAGAGTACAGGTGAGCTAGGGGTGTGGTGGCATGACCGAGGATCCTGCCTAGTTCTCCAGGCAGGGTGCAATGATGGCCAGCCCAGCTGGCTGACTGGTGGCTTAGGTGGGCCTGCGGTCCTCCAGCTGCGTCTATTGGGCTGTTCATACAGGTGTCCTGCTCTGACACCCGCACTGAATTGGAGCCATGACGGTGCAATGAGGGGACATTTCTGGTCTGGTGCAAACCCCCTCACTTCCCCACCTGCTAGGGACGGTTGGCAACTGCGCAATGTGCACTTGGTTTTGCTTTGCAGGTCCCCGATGTGTTGGACAGGACCCTCACCCACGTTCCTTCTGGCCAGCTACTGCGCTACGCACAGCCACACAGCGCGCATGTGTATGCGGCATGAGCAGGATGACATGGAGACGCCTGGGGAGGGCAACGCCACCCTCACCTTGACGTCCTTCAGTGGCCAGCACATCACTACCTCTGCAGGTAGGTGCCTGCCCAGCCGGTTGCCTCATTGCAGTCTGCATCGATCGCTTGTTGCACTGCCTGTCACGATGCGAGCGATGGTCCTATGATTACCAGTTTACCACCCAGCATGTACTTGCTTGTACTTGCAAGGTTTTCCCTCCAGACGACCTAGTGGCCTAACTGCATGCATGCATCTGCAGGGCCGATGGATCTGGACATTGCCTCTGAGCAGGCTGCATTGGCTGCACTGTGGGAGCTGCAGAAGGCAGATGCTTTAGCTCTGCTGGGGGGTGGTGGCGTTGGTGCTGATGCTGATGCCGTGCCCAACCAAGGCTTAGGTACGGCTCGGAAACCAAGGGCTGATTTGACACTGTCAGGCATGTTCGTTTCTTTCCTGAAGTAAACGGTGTACACAAGCGCAGGGTGTCGGATGAGTGGATGCGGCGCATTCAGTGCATGATGCCGCGCGTCCTTGTGTTTCACAGTGTGCTGTTGCGCACAGCAGGATGTCAATGTGTGCATTACGCATTGCCCTTGCGTGTGTGTGCTACATGGGATTGCCACAGGCAAGTGTTTGGATGGTGCTTGATGTTGTATTGCACGTTTGTATGCATTGGCCAGCTGCGCTAGGAGGTGATGATGTAGCGCCAGTCGAGGAGTACCATGTGGTGGCTGGGGGCGAGGCACATGCTAGGCAACCCAAGCCTGGCGCAATGGCCAAGGTGAGACCCTCCCTCACTGTCTACAACCCTCCCCCTCCCCTACTCCCTCACCCTCCGCCTTCCCCTGAGGCGCCCTTTCACTTGCGCTCTTGCTGAACACTTTCAATATGCAACACCTGATGTGCCTATGACACTGTGCAGCATCATGCACTGGATCCAACGCGTCCATTCCTTCCTGCACTTGCACTGCATATTGCCTACTGTCTTGAAGCTGCGCCCATGTAGTCCTCATCCTGTACAGTACTGCCTGAATGCCTGCAGGTGCGGTACGTGCTTTATATTCCCGCTGGACCCTGCGCTGGGTTGCGGGGCGCTGCCCAGGACCATTGAGGATGCCGTTATGGCAATGAGGCTTGGAGGCCATGCTTCGTGCAGGTAGGCGCAGGTGCCGCTATTCATTGACGGCACTGTCAGATGTGGCGGTGTGGTGCTGGGCATCCTGGCAAACTGGATATGTCATATGTACCTGTAATATGCACAGGGCTCTTATGCTGTTAGTGATCACCTGATGAGCAGAGCAGATTCCACTAGTTCAAATGTCCATTGCTGCGCTGCAGGGTTACGTTGTCGCTGGAGGGTAGAGCAGACCCCTTGCAGCGCTTCTCATGCCGGCCTATGGCTGCTGACGTGCATCTTGAAGCGGTGCGTACATCCACCGCCGTGGTGCTGCGACTAGAACATGGGGTGCGCAGTTCATGTCAGCCTTCTCATTGTGTCACCGCCCTCTCCATGCGTCTGATGTACAACAACAAACTGACAAATTAATGTAACCGGAACACGTCTTGGCAACGCACATGTGTGTGCAGGTTGGCATGCCTGTGCCTGTTGGGACTGTGCCAGCTGCTAAGCGGAAGGCTCTAGACGGGCTGCTGGCTCATGTGGGCGAGGCGGGCCTGTTTGTCCCTCCACTGTCCACTCAGCGCTATGAAGCGCTTGCGCTACTGCTGCGCCAGGTGCGTGCCACACACTTCATTGACCTGGGTGAGCTTGCAGCGCAGTGTAGATGTAACCCCACTTGCGGCGGCAGCTGTCACAGCGCTGAGGGGTCACAGTGACCGATGTGGCCGGCAGGTTTGGTGTTGTTGCTGTGCGGCAGGCCGTCCAAGCAGGCCCAAGTGTCCTTCACACATCGTATTGGTTACTTCAGGCTGGTGCTGCATGAGCGGTGTTACGCAACAAACCACTGTCTTGCCATGCCCTTGGTGCGCGTTGGACCTTTTCCGTGTAGCACTGCTGCACCTAGTGAAGCATGCCTGGTGTCTCTCGTGTTCACGCATGTTATGATGCCAGGGTGCAACGACTGCAAGATGCTTGACTGGCTCATCAGTCAAGGCCAGGTAAGCCAGTGATGGCCTGGTGTGGTTCCTTAGTGTGCAACTTGACCCATTGAGGACCGTGAACACCGGCCAAAGTAATCCTACCCCTTCTCTCAGATTGTAAAAGGACATATAGGTGCGATCACAAGCGAAGCGCAACTCGTGTGCTCTATCTGGTGCCTTGCCGATGCCTAACTGACTACCCACCGGCATCTGGTTGCATCCACCACGCACAGGCCAGCGACTGCGGGACGCCGCTGCGGTACATTGCAGGCGTGGATATCAGCCCCACAGCTCTTCAGGTTAGGCATATCTCAAGGTGCACGATGGCGTGTTTGGCAAGAGTCATGCGGCGAACGTAACATGTAATCACTTTGCTGGGTGGGACTCTCATCACCTGTGCATGTGGCTGCATGCCTGTTCAAGGTACTTCTAGAGTCCTGGCTCATGCCATGCAATACCTCTGGCTGTGTCATGTTGGTCATTCTGCTCATGGCAATTGGAGGACCATGATGGTGCTCTGGCGGTACCCGTTCCATGCAAAGAGCGTGCAAACATGCAGACAAGCTGGCCGCCGTGGCCGCTGCGCTTATGGTCCAGTTCCAGATCCGGCCAGCGGTACCGTTGGAGGCAAATGCCTGGTAAGCCACCTGCAACGTCCCGCTCCTGGACCACATGATCAGCATGCATTGAATTTCATGAGTAACACATATTCACATACATGCAGGACCAACTGGCAGCAGTCTACCAGTAATCTGTTTTGATTGCCTATGCACCCCGCGCACATGTGTTGCTCGCGCACACACATATTAACTGGTGGCCGAATTCATGCTTGGGTATGTTGCTGAGGTACCACGGGATGGCAAGGTGGTGCCTGTTGCATACAACGCTGTGATCATGGGGCAGCTGCGTCCTGCCTGAGTTGCGCTTGAACGTTTCTGCGCCTGCTGCCTGATATCCCTGCTGCACTGTGCTCTTGCGCGTTGAGCCACGACAAGCAACACAAGATGCTCTGGTTGCTACCAGCCAGGCATGTTGCTGGTGCTTCTCATGTGTTCTCACATACAGGTTTGAGTGGACCCGTCACGAGTTTCAAGCATGGGCGGATGTCCTCGCTGCCAAGTACGGCTACGCGGTGGCTTTCACAGGCGTGGGCAATGTGGTCAGCGAGCTGGACGTGCTGGCCTCACCCTTTTACTTTCCACCAGATAACGTCGCACAACCATTGCATGCAGAGATTGAGGTTGCGACAGTGGCCGCCAGCTTGGTCGGTGCCGGTGTGCTCACGACCACAACCAGAGGCTACACTGGGTGTGTTGCAGTGCATGCGGACCCATCAGCCTCATCGGGCCTGCCGCAAGCCGCCTCATCATCAAGCACCGCATCCGAAGCTGCCCCTGGCCGCATTGGCCCTGCAGGTAGCGCACACAGGTGGCAGTGTTTCAGCGGCGTCATGTGACAGTCATTGACGCGGAGGCCGCATCATCCATGCATTCTTCCAGCAACGCCGCATCTGACCTGCATGGCCGTGCGGCCTTGCAGCATCAGCCATTCAGCCAGACGCGCTCAGTTCCCAGCAGCTGGACGACCGTGTGGGGACCCATGCACGTTGCTGCGCCTAGCCTTCTGGTGCCTCCTGCGGGGTCTCTAGTCCCCGCTGGCAGGGCAGGTGGCGACTTGATCGGCAGGAAGCGTCCTAGCAGCGATGGGGCTGATGATGCTGAGTGTGCGGCTGGACACAGCCGTATGCGGTCAGGCAGGACAGCTTTGATGCTAGCATGACGGAGGAAATTTGAGGTGCAAGGCAAACATCGCTACACTGCATCCGAAGCACAGAAATTTAGTAGCATACATACTGTGTTTTGGACTACACTGGAACCCATCACTGGCAGCAGCATAAGTAAAGCCAGTGACGGTTGTGCACATGGCATGTCACCGAACTGCACCACGACATGACAGGATTGGATACTCACAACCCACCTGCTGGTTGGCACCACGTACCATTCAGGTGTGCACCACCGTCCTTGGCATTAGCGTGCAAACAAAGCGGGAAGTTGTTGTCGATGGAGCTTGCCACGGCCTTGGACCGTTCGAGATATCATGAGGTGCATGCGCTGCCATGCGCATCATTGCCATTATTTATCCCTTTGCCACATTCCAAATATTGCACACACTGCATATTGTGGGCACCATTGTGCAACGCTGCAGCCTGGTGTGCAAGGGTTTGCGGTGTCATGTGTTGGGTTATGATTTCTTGTTTGTAGGCATTGATCACGGCATTTTATTGCCGCATTGCCACTCATTGCTACTGTTATTTACATAGCCAAGTCAAGACGCCATGCGGCTCGTGCGGGGTGAGGTGGGTTTGCTTCAAGGGGGCGAATCATCACAGCTGTGTGGCGGGTGACCTGTTGCCCGCTGGCCCACGAGGCGGTCGTCATACACACACACACATGCGCCGCACCACACCACACCATTCGACACCACACTGCACCACCCGCACAGCTGTGCGCCGAGAGGCTCCATCTGACTCATAATGATGCTCAAGGAAGGAACCATCAAATGAGTGAATTGTCCCCACGGCACAATAAAGGTGTTTCAACAGCCCAGTGAAGCACTGTTGCGTACAACACCGTATTCCAAGCCTTGAGGTCTACATCTAGGTTGTCACCGTTCAACATCACTGACATCGGGCAATGCGCTCTCAAGGCGCATGGTGTAGGGGGAGTTGTGGCCTGCATGCGCTGGCCTTCACATGCGCTGGCTTCAGCTGTGGCCGCTGCTGCCGCCTTCCACGGCAGGCGTGCGCTGCACCCCCTACACCCCCAGCTGCTGTCACTGCTGCTACTGCTGGGGTCGTTGGCGTTGACGGCACCGCCAGCGGGGCTGCTGCCAGCATCCGTCCAGCCAAGCGGCAGCAGCACATGCAGCTGCGCATGACACGCGCACGCACATAGGCACACACACCCCAACTCAACAGCTGCATCTACGCCCCCTTGCGATGCCTCGTGCATTTTGCTCAACCCTAACTAAGCCCTAAGGTCGGCACCCTGTTACAGTCTCCCGCCCTTAAACGATGCTTTGTCCTCAAAGCATGCATGCGCAGGTGAGAGTTGTGCAGACATAAAGAAGCCAGCTTGTTCCGCTGAGTCAACCTAACCCTAAGCGTTGAGTGGGTGCTGCTCATCATACGTCTGCACCATATCGCTTAATCCATCCTTCTTGCATGTTCCAGCTCCGCTCCAGGCTCCGGCTCCACGCTCCAGGCTCCAGCTCCATGCTCCGAGTCCACGCTCCTCAATTGATTTCTTGCTGCGACCTGACGTGCTGCCTGTTGCAGCGCTGCGTTGTTGCTGCTGATGAGCTCTAGCCAGTTGTTCGTTCTTGCCGCTCTGCCTTGCCATGCTCACGTGCGCTCACACTGCACGTACGCACTTCTAGCCTGTAACCGTTCCTGTCCCAAAATAAAACTGCATTCCGGGCTGGGGTGCCCTCCAACCCTCCGCGACGCTGAACGCCCAGCCTCAACTTCAGCGCCGCTGGACCAGCACAGATACTTTCACACACCTTTACTGACAGACCGCGTTCACTGCGGCCACCCTAAAAACAAGATGATCCGACAACTGCGCAGCTGTCAGGTCAAACACCTCACTCGCCATCGTCAGCAGGTGCCGATTTCTATATACACACTGCACGGCCCTACGGGAATTACACTGCATAGGCCTATGAGGCTCTCTCTCTGACACACGCGTATGCACGTGTAGGAGGGGCGGAGGGCTGGATGGTGCAACAACGTTTAGTGCGACAGCGCAACAATCGCATGCAAGGGGTCAAGCAGGCGTATGACCTGCCGATTGCTTCACGGTGATCGCATTAGACTCTTCGCGTTGGACTTTTCTTGGGTCATGGCTTGCCAGATTTGATATTGGCTTACTGTTGCATGATTTGCATCTGCGGGCGAAGGCTGCTGCTGTTGCTGCATGGATGCCGGCGGTGGCGCGCTGCCGCCGGGCGACTACCGTGCGGACGGCGCGCTCGCGCGCGCGTTTGTGGTGACGTATCACGGCCTACAGGCATACACGGCGGACAGCGGCATCGGCGTCAGCCACCGTGCGGTGGTGCATGCATTCCGCCATGCGCTACATGCGCCCAGCGTG
>BDDA01000963.1:0-15892 GCA_001662385.1 Chlamydomonas asymmetrica | reverse complement strand
ATGGTGCCCTCCCTGTTGCGGGTCTGGTCCCATGCACCTTGTGGTGTGCATGTTTGCCTCGCTGCATGTCACTGCCCCGCATGTTCGCTAATGTGCGGCAACGTAATATGCAAAGCTGCAGCCTCGAGTGACGCAGCCATCGCGCTACCACCATGCAAATGATCAGTGCTGTCGCACACATGCCAAGCATTGACTGTCAGTGACTGCATGCGCCCGCCCCCCCGGGCCACCGCGCTTCTCACACCTGCAATGTGGCCCATTGCACTGTCATGCAATATGCCGTGATTCTTCTGGCAGGAGGGCTCATGCCCTCCTCCGCACAGGTGCTTGGCTGGAGGGGTGTGGTGCTGCCTGGCATGCGGCTGGATGCGCTGGGTTGGCGCTGCCAGCGCTGCAGCCTGACGACGCTTGGGTGTGCCTCACGTTCCAAGTGCGTTAATCACCGTTGCACCATCGCCAGCATCGCTGGCCGTTTAGGCTCTAAACGTGCAAGGGCGGTCTAGGAAGCGGACACAGGAATGACATTGCTGCTGCTACTGCTGCTGCTGCCCCTAGCATCCTGCTGCCCCTAGCATCCCGCCGCCCCTAGCATCCTGCCTGGCATGCATGTTGCTGCTAGGCTATTGGGTTTAGGGTTTAGGGTTTAGGGTTTTAGGGTTTTTAGGGACGCTAGGGGTTGTCGGTTGCACGCGCCCTGCGCCCCGATGCAGCAGCGCCATCGCCTGTCGCCAGGCGCACGCATGACTTCACCCCTAAGCTACCTTGACTGTCTTGCAGCTGGAAAATTTATGGTGCGCAACCCTGTGTGAGGTGCGTGCTTGCGTGTCGGGCCTGTCGTGGTTTCGGCAAGCTGTGCTGCCTGGCGGGTGCTGTCCTGAAAGGTGCTGACGTGACCCCATTGGTTGACAGCGGTTTCCTGAGCAACCTGCGACTCACCTGTGTCCTGGAGAATTGTTGGCCCTCCCTCCCTCTGTACCTCTGCATCCACCACCAGGCAGTTGGGCGTGTTTGTCATTGTGCATCGTACGATGGGCGCCGTACGGGGGGTTCGAGCGTGTCGGTGAAATTATGTCTGTGGTTCTGTGTGTGCTTTCCTCCAGCTTTTATAGATTTTTGGATGCTTCCGATTCCCGGATTCGGAGGTGTGAAGTGGTATTACAGTCCTGCAGTGTCTTGCAGTCCTGTCGTTGGTGGCGAGACCGGTCGCATCGCTGTTGGCAGTGTCGCCGGGCATGCATGTGCAGAGGACTAGCTTGTTTATTTGTAAGCTTTTGTTTCTGCCAAGCCTGTTTCCCACCACCACCTTGTACCCAAGCTTGATGTAGCTTTTTGACACATTGTTGACTGCACTGCGTGAATTACTGCGTGGTTGCCGCATTGCTCCTCCGCTCAATGTAAGCTCACTTTAAGCTATGGGCATTGACAGTGTCCTCATTTTAGGTGAGTTTGCAAGGGTGCTCTGAGCCTGCTGGCCAATGAGCAGCCTCCTGAGTCGTGGTGGACTGAGTGGAAATAAACGCGCTGCTGTGCACTGAGGCCAGCGCTGCTGTGCAGTTCATATGATTGCAGCAAGAGAAGTAGGCAGCATATTGCCTTTTGCCACCTTGTGCCTTGTTGTGTGGCCCTTCAACTGAAGGGTTCGAACCACAGACAGCTGCAGATAGACCTTGGTGTCTGCCACCACGATGCTTGCCTGCTTTGACAGCATGCAGCGTTGTTGCCCTGACGCTTGCATAGGTTGATTCCGCTCTCGGCCCGGTGTGGTAGCTCGCTCGCCCGGCAACGTGGCTGCAACCCGCTTGCTGTTGGGTGCTGTTCAGGTCCATGCACAATGGCCTAGTCGCAAGGGCGGTTCGCGGCAGGTACGGCGCCTGCGTCTTCACCTTGCAATGGGCAGCTTGCATCTCGGCACTCAGGGTCAGCTTCATACCCTCATACCCTCAGCAGCCTGCCCTCCCCAGCAAGTTTTGAATCACAGCAGGCAAATGACGCTGCAGGTGATGGGAAAGGCATATAGCCACTCAAATCCATCCTATGCAACACATCCTGCCTGCTGGGCTTTCATCGTTTAGCACCTTGCACTAGGTGAAGACCAACCACCCCACAAAGGTGCCCACCATGCAAGTATCAAACCCTTGGAACCCTAACAGTGTCAGAGAAGAAGATTGTGAGCTCCAAAATTGGTGGTTGATTATGGAGCTGCTCAGGCCTGCATGATGTGACTTAAACTGGCCTGCATTGGCCTGAGACTGTCAAACCCTGACGGTCCACAACCCTTGGCAAATGATCAAAGAACAGAAGCACCAGTGTCACACTCATCACGGCTGGAACATGGTCCAGATGAATCAGCAACCAACATGTTTCCAGGCGTTTTACACCCCACAGGAAAATAGCCACCCATCACTTTGGGGGTGGGCCACCCCAGCATGCATCTCTGATGTTTACACCACCACAAAAGGTGGACTTTTGCTCTCTGAGCCATCTCATTATCATCACCAGCACAGTCAGTCACATTTACAGTCTCAGGTCTGTGCCCCTGCGTGTACTACTGCACTGGGCACAGGGACGAACTCGTGCAGGACACCGGGACTGGCTGCTCTATCTGGCGTCGCAAGATGAGCGTCGGCTTGCACTCTGGTGGAACGAGCATATTTTTAGCGCCGGTCTGTGGCTGTGCATCCCCAAGCGACGCACGATGCGCCCTGACATCATGCTTATCCCCAGCATACATTCCCTGCCACCACCGAGCAGATAGAAGATAAAAAGGGGCCATGCCCTAGCCCGCATTATAGGGAGAGTGCAATAGGCTGCAAGAGGCTAGGCATGGGTAAAGGCAGAGCGGGGCGTTAATGTGGGGCGTGTGGAGTTGTGCGTTTGCATGTGTGCGTAGTCATGCGGGGGTGTGTTGCCTGCTGGAAGCAAATGGCCAGGCGGGTGCCGCGCCCCTAACATGTACCTTGTGGGTGCACGACCGGGTGCACACACATGAGCATGCGTAGGTGGCTGCATGCGTAGATGGCTGCATGCGTAGGCGTAGATGGCTGCGTGCAAAGGCGTAGATGGCTGCATGTGTATATGGCTGCATGCGTAGATGGCTGCATGCCAAGTGCTTCAACATCTCATGCGTAGATATGCTTGTGGAGGGCGACGATCAATACACTTGAAGGCGCGCGCAACGCAATTTGAATCGTTCAAAACGGTCAAGCCGCGCGGGAGATATACCACTTCATATATATTGCCGCAACCTAATGACTTGCGCACGGGCCGGGGTCACCGCTCGCGCGCGTGCCTAGTGCGGCACGCCGCGCGGCTCAGGTCGCGCGGCTGAGGTCGCGCCTCAGGTCGCGCGCGGCTGCACACGCGCGAACTGCACGTGCCACCCTACCACAAGGCCATAAGCGAACAACTTACATAGCCTGCCCCATAACATACCCACAAAAAGCTTTCTTATTGGTATAAAACACGCTTTATGCTCACCTACGCCGTCCATCCAAGCCTCTAGCGCCTTTTGGGCTGAGATTGGCTTCCATGGCCTAAAGATTAGCAAGAGAAAACCGTAGATGGCTGCATGCGTAGATGGCTGCATGCGTAGACGGCTGCATGCCAAGTGAACGCGAGTAGCAGGAACAAGTTGTGTGTTGAGCAACACGCACGCCCTCTAGTCATGCGGGGGGGTGTTGTGTGCTGGAAGCAGATGGCCAGACGGGTGCCGCGCCCGTAACATGTACCTTGTGGATGCACGACCGGGTGCACACACATCAGCATGCGTAAATGGCTGCATCGAGAGGCTCGATAACGCAGCCCCGAAGGGGGGAACGTGTATTCCATACTGACTTTGAGGTGCCTTTGGCCACTCGTGTATTTTTAGAGGGCTGGGCGCAGTTTTCTCTTTGCTTCTCTTGCGGCCACGGAAGCCAAACTGAGCCCAAAAGACGCTAGAGGCTTGGCTGGATGGCGTGGGTGAGCAGAACGCGTGTTTTACACCAATAAGAAAGCCTTTTATGGGTATGTTGGTTATGGGGCAGGCTATACAAGTTGCATGCAAAGGCGTAGATGTCTGCATGCGTAGATGGCTGCATGCCAAGTGCTCCAACATCTCATGCGTAGATATGCTTGTAGAGGGCGACAATCAATACACTTGAAGGCGCGCACAACGCAATTTGAATCGTTCAAAACGGTCAAGCCGCGCGGGAGATATACCACTTCATATATATTGCCGCAACCTAATTTTTTTTTTTTTTTTTTTTTTCTTGGTGAGGAAGCTTGCATGTGGGCGCCCCCTGCTCCATCCGCCACAGCTGCACTAAACCACACCGGGACAGTGACAAGCCCCGGGATTGACGGTCCCTAAGGGCGCTAAGGGCGCGCTCCCGTAGCGCGGGGTTGGGGTGCCCCGCGCCACAGGAAATCCATCCTCATCTCGGCCGCAACAACGGCGAAGGAACTTGCGCACGGGCCGGGGTCACCGCTCGCGCGCGTGCCTAGTGCACGTCGCGCGGCTCAGGTCGCGCGGCTGAGGTCGCGTCTCAGGTCGCCCGTCTCAGGTCGCCCTTTCTTATTGGTATAAAACACGCGTTATGCTCACCCATGCCGTCCATCCAAGCCTCTAGCGCCTTTTGGGATGAGTTTGGCTTCCGTGGCCTCAAGATAAGCAAAGAGAAAACCGTAGATGGCTGCATGCGCAGGCGTAGATGGCTGCATGCGTAGGCGTAGATGGCTGCATGCGTAGGCGTAGATGGCTGCATGCAAAGGCGTTGACGGCTGCATGAGTAGATGGCTGCATGCCAAGTGCTACAAGTGCACCAACATCTCATGCGTAGATATGCTTCTGGGGGGCGACGATCAATACACTTCGATGCCCATGCCAAGGCTAGCGCCTTGGTCGCTAGCTTTCTTATTGGTATAAAACACGCGTTATGCTCACCCACGCCGTCCATCCAAGCCTCTAGCGCCTTTGGGCTGAGATTGGCTTCCGTGGCCTCAAGATCAGCAAAGAGAAAACCGTAGATGGCTGCATGCGTAGATGGCTGCATGGGTAGACGGCTGCATGCCAAGTGAACGCGAGTAGCAGGAACAAGTTGTGTGTTGTGCAACACGCACACCCTCCAGTCATGCGGGGGGGTGTTGTCTGCTGGAAGCAGGTGGCCAGACGGGTGCCTGCCGCGCCCCTAACATGTACCTTGTGCGTGCACGACCGGGTGCACACACATCAGCAGGCGTAGATGGCTGCACGCGTAGATGGCTGCATGTGTAGATGTGGTGGAAGGCGCCTAGTAGCATCCCCCCTGGGGGTGTTAAGTGCGCCTCCCTCCTTAAGAACCACCCCGGCAACGGGGTGTATTATTATTATTATTATTATTATTAGATGGCTGCATGCCAAGTGCTTCAACATCTCATGCGTAGATATGCTTGTGGAGGGCGACGATCAATACACTTGAAGGCGCGCGCAACGCAATTTGAATCGTTCAAAACGGTCAAGCCGCGCGCGAGATATACCACTTCATATATATTGCCGCAACCTAATGACTTGCGCACGGGCCGGGGTCACCGCTCGCGCGCGTGTCTAGTGCGGCACGTCGCGCGGCTGAGGTCGCGCAGCTCAGGTCGCGCGGCTCAGGTCGCGCCTCAGGTCGCGCGCGGCTCCACACGCGCGAACTGCACGTGCCCCCCTACCACCAGGCCATAAGCAAACAACTCGTGTAGCCTTCCCCATAACCAACATACCCACAAAAAGCTTTCTTATTGGTATTAAACACGCGTTATGCTCACCCACGCCGTCCATCCAAGCCTCTAGCGTCTTTTGGGCTGAGTTTGGCTTCCGTGGCTGCAAGAGAAGCAAATAGAGTACTGCCTCCAGCCCTCTAAAAACACGCGAGTGGCCAAAGGCACCTCAAAGTCAGTATGGAATACACGTTCCCCCCTTCGGGGCATCGTTATCGAGCTTCTTGAGGGGCTTTTTTTTCACTTGAACCTCGCCGTGGTTTCGGGCCTAGCAACCGTTTCCAAACGCACCGGCCAGCTCCAAGCACCACACCAGCACCCACCCACTTCCTAGTCACCTCATACATGAAGCTTTATTCGCAAGCGCGGCCGCTCGGGAGCGCCCGTGCGCGCGTCGCCGTCGCGTTCCATCCGCCGTTTTGCGCAAAACTGGCTCTTCACATAGCCCTCCAAAAACTCACCTGACACCGAGCTTCACTACTAAATAGGGCATAACTAAGGCGGTTGCAACGTCAATAGGGCGCGGGGCGGCCTCTGAGGCAGCTTTTTGGCACTATTGGCCGCCCTACCCCTACCTTTCGAAGTGTAATCCCTTTTCTTCTTAGCCAAGCTAAGAAGAATGCGGGAAAGCTAAGAAGAATGCGGGAACATACCATGGACTCGATCAGCCCGAGCAACCCACACGCGTCTTCGCACCAAGTATGGGGTGCTGGGTGTGGCTTGCTGGGGTCGGTTTTGCTGATGGTGATGGCTGGGGGCAGCCCACTAGGAAAAACACCAAAAACCACACGTGCACGGCACGCGAAACCGCCCACAACCGCCACATTCCACGCTATAGCTCGGTACCAAGGCCTAAGCCAGCCATCAGAGAGCACGGCATCCACCGGCACTGCACTGCAGGGAACGCACCCAATCGCCACCCGGAACCAGTCACCGAAACCATACACACAAGCAGAACACACTGCAAAACAGCACCGGCAGGGCATTGAGAAAATACCAAAGACACATACCTGGACAATGCAACACTAATGCAGCCAACATCCAGGCATTCATCGACAGGACGGACATCCGACCAATGGATCGCTGACATGGGCCGGAAACCGCAGTACAGAACAGCACAGTGAACACTGCTGCCTGCAACCAAGGGCTAAACATCACCACAAAGCCACAATAGGATATATTAACCTTCAGACAGACAACCGGCCTGCCTGCCTGGCTGCGACGCAATTGCCGGGGATGGCGGGCATTGACTCCCAACACACGACGGGGGGGGTTATGCAGCAGGGTGGGGCAACCTGCATTAAGCCACTCAGGCACATATAGCAGGATAGTGGCTGGCAGTGTGCAGGTGGGCAAGGCAAGCCTGTTCCGTGCTCACCACACCGCACCGCATCCATGCATGTGCGTGCGTGCGTAACTGCCCAAAACCTGATCATTGCAGCAGGCCTGGAGCGCCGTACACAGCTTTGCTATCTCGCTCACATGTATCAAAGTTATAGTGCCCTGGGTGGTGCTTTAATTTCCATGCTCATTGTTCTCCTGCTGCAATACAGCACTCCTTGGCAACCCGTGTAAAACCACTTCTGGCCACAATGCAACACAGCGCGGGAGCGGTCTGCAGTCTGCCCAGATGGCCGTATCACACGTGTGGATAGGACCTGCTGGCTGTTGAGCAGTGTTGCAACTGCTGCTGCTGACCTGTTGTTGCCTGATGGCTGGCCTGCTGTTGCATGGCGCTTCCGTACAGCGTGCCGGAGCGCACGCAAACAGCATTATGCCCTGCTGCTGAGTGGCACGTTAAGCTGGGCTATGTGGGATGCAAGCAGGGCAGAGGTGCACAGCACAATCCCCTGCCCGCATCCGTGTGAGGTACTGACAGCAAGCACTTGACGGGCGGGTCAGTCTTGTTACAAGCATCAGCCAGTGAACATAGCGGTGGGGATGATCTAGAGTGGAGGTAGTGGTGGCCGTCCAACAACCCCTGGTGCCTGCCATGCAGTGCAGTTGGGAAACGATGCCTCCGCCGTATCGCCGCGTGACGCTCTACACGCATGGATCACCTGCTCGTACTCCTGTAGGTCACCGCGCCCGTTGACAGCCCTGCTGGCCCAGAACAAATGCTTGGGGTTAATGCAAGCGCTGTGATCACACACATGCACACACATGTCGCCGGGCTGGGCTGGAGGGCCCACGTACAGCCAAAGGACCAGACGGTGCACGTACTCGTACACCGGCACCATTAACAACCATCTCGCAAATTCGCGTTGTGACACATAGAATGGAACTACTGCCGTCGCACTAGCACTATCTAGGACTTAGGCAGCAAATTCTATGCGTAGAGGCACCATTGCCTTGGCAAGGCAGAAGACTGCATCAGTGGGCTGCCTTGCCAAGGCAAAGACCAGGCAGCGAGAAGTAAAAGTGTGCAGGACAACCCTGCTGCAGCTGTGCCGTCAATACTTGCAAGACGAGTCTGTACGGTGAGCGCTGACTTGCGTTGACGCGGCAACGTAAGTAAACGCAAGTCAGCGCTCCCCGTACAGATTCGTTTTGCAACCTGTGTGCGCAACAGTCAGTGCACGCAGCTGCAGCAGTGCATCCGTGCTACGCGCACGCCTCAGCATGTTGATTGCAATGTTGCAGGAGCCAATGGACAGACAGGAGGAGGCGGTGACATGCAGCTGCAGTGACAGACGCGTTGCTGGTTCCGCAGGTCATCCAGCGTGTTACTGTAGATGATGGAGTTTGGAACGCAACATGCAGTGACTCCTACTGCACTGCACTGGCACACTTTACTGAGGACGCATCATCACTGCCCTGCGTCCACAAGAAAGCGTGCCAGTGCGGTGCAGCAGCAGACACCGCTGATTGCCAAACTCCATCCGCTGACTCCATTCGCTACGGCTAACAGCTGCCATGGCTAAGCCCCATTGCAAGCCCCATTGCAAGCACCATTATCAGGCAGGCTGTCCTGGGTCAGCCCCATTGCAAGCACCATTATCAGGCAGGCTGTCCTGGGTCAGCCTGTCGTGCACAGGGGTGCTGCAATGGCTAACAGGCCATAGAATTCAAGGTAACGATCCAGAACTCCTTGACCATGGGTGTTACATTAGAAGTGCACATTAGTACATTACCAGTGAAATGTGCAGCAGCGTGTGAGTTTTGATGCATGTGCGCTCTATGTGTGCACTGCGCAACGCGGTGAACAAGAAGGCACATGGCTGGCAGGACGCACCCGTCCAGGCCCGAACAGCGCTGGCTCATCATGCTACAGCAACTGTTCAGTGTTCGCACACGGAGACGGGCTCGGAGTTCTATGTAGAGAGTTTATTGCAGTGCATCGCATGCAAGGTCTATATATTTATTGGCTGGCATTCATCAGACGACAGGATTTCGGGCGCGCGTTGCTGCCCAACAGCAAGACCTGCCAAGCACATGTGTACTTCAAAGACTCGAACTCCAGTGTACACGCTTCACACGCTGTACTTCTCAGCAGCTGATGAACATGAGTACTGCATGGTGCTTATCATAGGCCCAGCCATATTGCAGCTTGCCCTCTGCTGCATGCAGCATATCACACAGACAGTAATGTGCTCACACCCTAGCTACCGACATCATATGATCGAGGCATATGGCTCATCCCAGGCTGACCGTCTCACGCGCTGATTAGTGGTTGTATCCTGGGGGAGGGTCGATGGTGAGCGCCTCCTTGATCGCCTCTCCAAGCTTGCCAATGATCGACTTTGGGGCCTGCAGGCAGGCGTCAACGCAGCGCAGGACAACCGCCGTCAGCGCATGGGCATTAGGAAGAGAATGTAGCCACATGGCAAGCCGTTTCCGGTTCCCTGTGTTTCTACCACCATCACACAGTGGACGAGGCCAGCCGCCCAGCAGTCATAGATGCTGCTCACGATAAATGTCTGGCATCCTATCTACACATATTGTGAGCAGCAAGTGCCAGCCATTGAGTCACAGCCACGGCTAGCACTGCATGCAGTGACCAACAGCATGTGCACAACCCCTGCATGGCTACATGTGATACCCTGTACCCAGCCCCTGTACCCAACCCCTGCACTGTCCCGTACCTGAGCAGGCGATGCTGGTGCTGCTGGGTCCTCAGCTGCTGGGTCCTCACATCCAGCCTGCCTGAGGGCCACACAACGCACCCCGCCATTAGTCTTAGGGTTTAGGGTTTTAGGGTTTTTAGGGCCACACAACACACCCCGCCATTAGTCATGAGCATTGCGCATCAGAATTGCACATGGGCATCAACACCATCCCATTCTCAAGGCCATCACCCTGGCTGGCTCTGCTGTGTGCAGCATGCAACCCAAAGCTCCATAGCCTGCAGTATGGTGACACGGGTTGACAATGCTCTTGTCCCATACAAGATGTCACACACAGCATCCGTGCGTCAGCCACTGGGTGGTAGTCAAGAGTCAGCCTGTTGGTGCCACACTGCACCGCATGCATTGATGCATGCATGCATCAATGCATGCATGTACAATGTGTCCATCGGCAATACAGCAGTGCAGCAGTACATTGTGCTGACCTGGTTGGAGGCTCCGGTGTTGGTGGTGGTGGTGCCGGAGGTGTAGTCAGTGCCAGCAGTGCCAGAGGCGGTGTAGTCAGTGCCAGCGGTGTTGTAGTCAGTGCCGGCACCGTCCTGCTGGGCATACGAGGTGGTGGTGTCAGGCTTGTTGAAGGTGCTCTCCATTCCTCCAGTAGTGTCAACGCCACTGTAGCCCCCGGCCTGCATGTACCGCAGCGTCACACACGCAGCAAAGCGTAAAATGGGATGCACATGATCTGGACCAAGCTTGACGATCTGCGTAATGAGGAGGGATGCTGTGAAGGGACGACATGGGTTGGCCAGTGCAGCTGTGGTGGTAATTCAGCTGGATCCAACCGTATTGGGTCGGTTGGACAGGGGAGTGGGGGAAAGGGCAGTAGAGGTGTTGCATGAAGAACAAGGCGTCAACCGCTCCCATGCATTCAACAGACAAAGCACCTCACTCTCCCCCTTCACAAATACCTGCGTGTTTGCCGAAAGATAATCTCATCCGAGTCACGTTGCCTACCTGATCGGCTGTGTTGGTGGTGAGGCCGTTGTCAGCGTTGCCGTAACCGCCATCGTAACCGGTAGCACCGCCGCTCGCGCCGATCTTGCTGGTGGTGGTGTTACCGTCGTAACCGCCCTGGTCATCATCGCCGGAGTATTCGTTGTTTCCGCTCTTGCCCTTACCACCCAGGCCCAGGCGGTCAGCCGCGCTCCTCAGCGCACCCGTGATGCCGCCGCCGCTCTTCTTCTTGCCGGCGTCATCGTTACCGCCGTCGCCAGTGGTGTAGTCATTGCCACCGCTGGTGTAATCGGTGGTGTTGGTGGTGGTGTCGCCATAGCCGGTCTCGCCGTAGCCCGCTGGCTTGCTGTAGTCACTGCCGCGGTCTGCTGCGGAAAGCAGCATGCGGGTGTAAGCAGCCGCAGGTGAGCGTGAGGGGGGCTGTCTTCCTCATCCTCATCCTCATCAAACGAAGTGGTGGTGGTGGTGGTGGTGCCAGGGGCTGCATGCAGGGGACGGGATGTGGTGCATGCGTGTATGTAGGAACGCTGGGTGTGCAATCGATCGAGTGCACTGCAGCCACTCCCATGGACACCCTTCACCAATCAGGCGCTGCACTAGCTGCACAACCATCATTCTGCTGAATCTGACCCATCATAACCATTGCCCTACACCGCACAGCACTGTCTGCTCCATCCTTGGGTTAATGATTTCATGGGTGTCATGGGTGCAGGGAGTGGTCAATGTTTGTGCAGGGGTCTCACCGCCGCCGGTCTTGGTGTAGTCTGTGTAGCCGCTGTCCATGCCGCCGGCAGCGCCCTCGTTCATCTTCTCCCCAATAGTAGAGCCGAACCCACCAGCAGTGCCGCCGGTGCCATCAGCCGACCCATACCCCTGTGGTGCACATTACACACCATGCAAGCAGCAGCAGCCCGGTGTGAGTGCAAGGACACGTAACTGTTGCGCACAGGCGTGTCTCTCCCCTCGACCCCGGACCATGCTTCAGCACACAGAGCACGTTGGCGTCTGCTGGCCTGGAAGGACTAAACGAATAGGGCATCTTGGTGCCATGCATTCCCCCAACCACGTATCATCGTGGCCCTTGTTGAGGACAGCTCCAGGTATGGCTATCAGGTCTGAGTGTAACCAGCTTCACAACTCTCATGGCGGTAACATCCAATCTAAAATGAACCAATACAAAAACTGAAGTTTGGCCCCACAAAAACTGAAGTTTGGCCCCACACACCTGCGTCGCCGTGGATGAGTTGTAGGTTCCGTCACCGTAGGTACCGTCCGTCTGCCCCTCTTTGCCGTACTGGGATCCGCCGGTGCCAGTGCCGGTGCCGGTTCCGTCATAGGCGGTGTTGGCAATGTCGACGTTGTCGGAGGCTTGCACACCGCCGTAGTCGGAGGTACGGGTGGGGCCGTCGGCGGATGTGTAGGCGGCCTTTCCACCGTGCACGCCTGCAGGGTCGTTGGCATCGTAGTAGCGCTCTCCGGAAGACTTGTCATATGTCTGAACCAGAACACGCAGTACACACAGTACAGCAGCACACGTGCAGTTAGATGGTGAACGGGCCTGTCGCACGAGTTGAACCGGGCCGGATCCGGGCCGGTTCAGCACCACACGCGAAGTCGCTAACACATACATGCCCAGCCACCTTTCGTACCAATTCCATGAGGTCAAGGTGCTGCTTGCGTGAACCGCTGCATGTGACACTCAGCAGTGCGTGCTGCCAGGCAGCTTGGTTGCATGCACAGCATGCTTGGTCACATGCACTGATGATCCCATCATGCACCCATATGGGAGATGTCGAGATGCGTCTAGGCAGGCGAGCGTGTGTTTCCTGCCCACGAGGCACATTGCGGACACAAAGGCATCCCTTCACCCCAAAGGTTTGACCGGGACATACAGCAGTGTTGCTGGGATGGTTTCATGGCAGCCCCACCTGGTCCTCGTCAGCGCCGCCTGCCTTGCCGCAGGTGACTGCGTTCTTGACACTCTCAGCAGTCTGCATGCAGCCAGAGGACACACCACGCATGTCAGCAAGGCAAGATAACGAGCTGTCAGCAAGGCAGGGTAAAGCCAAGTCTGCACAGCGAGGCATCCATCGCCTGGGCTGACAGACCCAGTGCATGCCAGACTTCAAAACGCTCAGGGGTGCACTCTGCCCTGCTGTGCAGTACAATTTTCAGACCATTGTGCCACATGCACACCACGACTATGCTAACCTGGATGTAAATTCAAATCAGCACAACGTGCAGCACAACCCACAGTACTGCTCTCGCCCGCACAATTGCACACAACGGTATCACGATTGGGCTGACGGACAAAGACGTGGGATGCACGACGTGTCAAGTGCGATAAGCTGTCAAGATCTCAAAGCCAAAACCCCACAGCACACCTCAGAACCGCACTGACAGCATCAGATATGCATCCCTGTCACGCCGCAGACCCTATGTACTCGGCTAGTGGGCAGCAGTCAATTGAGGGTCAAGGCATCGGATGTTGCTGAACCCTCACTCAACACTCTGATATCCCAGGGGAGCAAGAGGAGAGTACCAAGTTCAGCTGCTTTAATAACACAAGTCCTTCTGACACTTGGCCTGTTGCCCACCATGCACCAGTTTCAAACCAATTGCTTGACTGCCCCACGCTCAACCATTCAGTCAGCAGATCTGTCAGCATCCTCACCTTGGAAGCAAGCTCCTTGACACCGTTCATATTGGAGTAGAGGGAGTGGGGGACTTTTTAAGAGCTTGTGTGGGTTTAGCCGAGACTTGGAGTGCTGGTGTCGGTGCTGGGATGGGAATACGTGCGCTCGCTGGAGGTCAGCGAACAGCAGGCAAGTGTAAGGGTGCACCAAGCTGGTACAGGAAGGGCAAGGTATTGAGCGAGAGCTGTGTTAATTGTGAACGTGGGACTGCAAGAACTGGCTTGCGGCTCTGGCTTATCTTGATGAGATGTGCAGGGGTTGTGGAGTCTTGTCTGCCCCTCCATCTGCCACGTGAGCCCGGTCAGCAGCCCGTCAGTTCCAGGGGCAGCTGCCAGTGGATGTTTCATCCCAACGGCCAGCATCTGCACCAACCCCAAGCACACTGCCATAGCTTCACCTCTCCGTAACAGAGTTCTGCACGGGCCAGGCTCATCAGCACAGTGGCGGTATCGCACATTTTGCCTGCACGCTGCGTCAAAGCTGCCGACGAACACGCGACTGCTGCTACAGTTTACGCTTGCGACGTATGCCAAAACACAGGCAGTGAACCAACTCTGGAAACACGCATTCTCTTGACACGAATTACAAGTTGCAGCTGGCACGAGCAGCTGTTTTAGCCTCCAGGTTGGGTTTCGAAGCGCAACCACCTGCCCTGCAGGTGAAGTGGCGGCGCCAGGCACCTGCATGAATACGGGTGTGCAACGGAGCTGCCTGCCCGCTCAAGGGGAGTGTGTGTGCACTGCAGCAGCAGCCTGTTGAACGAATTTCTCACAGCAACCAGAGTGGTTCGAGGTGACTCCACCTCAACCTGATGGACTAGGGTAACGGGCAAAAGCAAACCCTTCGGTTCCACTATTGAGGCTGCAACACAGTGCAATCCGAGTGAAGCGCCTGCCGTCCAAGCCCCAGTCATTTTAATACCACAGCAGCACAAGTGTCTGCTTGGGCCTTGGGACATAACGCGCCAATACACTCGACCCAAAGCAAGCCCCCTTCACGTGTGTGATGGTGCAATACGGTTGACTAGTTCCGAATCGGGCAGCCCCAGATCCTCACCAGCTGCTCAGCTCTCCACGCACACAGCCACACAGCTTTGTATCACAAGTGTTCGTATCAATACCAAGCAGGCACCAGCCATATGCCTAGGTGGGTGGCCCGACGGCCGTGGGCCCGGACTTCTCAGCCCTTGCCTGCCGTCTCGTCCCATTGTGCAGCCTATGCTTGGACGCCAGGAGCCCAATGGGCTGCACAATGGGACAAGGCAACAAGAGGCTCTCGCTCCTGTTGCCTTGTTCGAAATTCGAGGGCACAAGCCGCATGCTGTGCGCCACCATTCCCCTCCTGGCATCCCGTCATTGCACAGTTGGCTTGCATCGCTGCATCGCCTGAAGGGAGGGGATTAGGCTGTCTTGCCGGCTGCTGCTGCCGCCTTCTTCTCAGCGTTGTACCTGCAGGCGGGGTAGAGCAGAACGACAGCCTCAAGCTCACAAAAGCACATGGAGATGACCGAAATGACACATGCCTTTCAGCTCAGCTTGTGAGCACCATTGGCACACCAATGGCATTGGTGAATGGCATTGGTGCAAGCAATCGCAGCCCCATGCGCTGCAATGCATCACACGAACTGATTTGGCCACTGCAACGGCGTTGCAGGTGGCGCAGTCCCTAACACCCCTGGATCCTAAGCCCCTCCAGGCACACACACACACACGCTCCAAGCTCAGAAATCAGCCATGCATCCATCCTGGTTGAATGGCGCGTCGACCTTGCAGCCAGCAAGGAGGCCACGCCACACCACCAGAACTTGACCTAATGCGATGAGCATGCAGTGAAGGAGGGGCGCGGTCGCCACCACCCTTGTGCACAAACACATGCACTGCCATCAGCCTTCCCTTGAGCTCGCTCACACGGATTTAGCCCCTGCGTGGAATGGCCCGCACTGAAACCCCGCGAAACCCTGAAATCCCCCAAAGGCATACACAAGCGTGAGATAAGAACATTACTGCCCATTGGACGGTGCCCACCTGTCTGTTGCGACCGTGTACAGGTATGTTCCGGCGATGGCGATCATAGAACCAGCCCAGTTCAAGCTGGACACGGGGTTCCTGAAGAACATGACGCTGCTGACCACGACCGCCACGCGCTTCATGGTGTTGCCCACGCTGAACGTCACCGCGCTGATGCCCTGGTCCAGCACCATGTAGGACAGCTGCAGGGGGGAAGGAGGGAAGGGGGGAAGGGAAGCGGTGGAAACGGGGGAAAGCAATCAGCGGCAAGGGGCAAGACACAGCACAGACTGGGTGGGGGCGGGCCTTGTTTGTCACCGACGGCTGCGATGGTGAAGCGCACGCACCGCGCTTCTGGCCGACCCATTGCTGTCCTGAGGCCGCTCGG
>BDDA01000962.1:6370-19765 GCA_001662385.1 Chlamydomonas asymmetrica | reverse complement strand
GTTGCCGCCGCCCCCCCCCCCCACACCCACACCCACACACCCACACACCCACCCACACACACTCCTCGCTGCATGCATGCACGATGTCGTGGCCTGGTGACGCAGGGTGGTGCGTACAACATCAGCGCCAGCGTGTCGCAGCTCATACGCGTCACGGATGACGGCACCAAGCTGTCTAGCATCTACACCAACATAAGCGCCACTGGACTGCGTGCCTGGGTCAACGGCACCATCAAGAAGAGCAGCGGCAGGGGCAGAGACAGTGACAAAGCCTTCCGGCGCTGGCCTGGCGCTGCTGATGACGACTATACAGTACCCTTTAACATCAACTGCTACGATGGACCGACGCCGCTTGACGTTTCGCGCAAAGTTATGTTGTCAGTGCGCTCATGCATGTGTGGCGGCCCCTGCATGCTCGACAAGTCGCCTGTGTTGGGAATGTTTGACGACAACGCCCCTTACGCCGCCTCCCATGACCCCGTGTTCTTGGGTCTCTACATGCTTGACCTGTGCGAGTCGACTGGACGAGCAGCATCCGGTGAGCGCATGCATGCGCGAGTGATGCCAGGGCGATGAATGCATGCGTGCACTTTGGTGCGGAATGAGATCATTGGCAGAGCGCAGCCCACCCACCACAGTCGTGGTTTGGTACAAGCAGTGTACAAGGGCTGTGAGCCCTTGCTTCACCCCGCACACCTGCAGTGTGCGGCGCAACACATAACCACAAAACAGCACAGCGCGACACATAACAATAGCTGTGACGCAGCACGGCGCCACTTCTGCAGCCTATGCTGGCATGCCAGTGTGTCGGTAGTGTCAGTCATTGTTCTGCGAGCTTGTGCGAGTACAAATATGACCGCCGCGCCGTTGCATGGCGCACTACGGTCATGCATCAACGCAGCGCCTGCTGACCTCACCACCTCACGCGGTCATGCCTGTGCGCCTGCGCCTGCGTGGATGCCTGCCTCTGCGTTTACACCTTACACAGGCGCCACATCGGCACCGTCATGCTGCGTGGTGAGTGAGCACCGATGAGCGGATGCGGACGCTGCGTCATCATCTGAGCACCCCCCTTCCCTCACGTGTTACAATGCCACACCTGCCTATGAGCACAGCATGCTGGTCACACCCATACATACAGCCTGTTGCTGCCACCCCATGTGATCCTGCCACACGTATGTGCTGGCAACTTGGCAATCCCTACGATTTTGTACTGCCAACTTGCACCATGTGTCCATGTCTGCTGCAGACGCTGTCAGGTGAAGACCCCAGCACTGTCTGTGTCGCCCATCGTGCGCGTGAGCTAAAAGAGGTTGCCGCCCTCCGCGAGTAAGTAAGGCCCGCTGGCCGGCACGCAGAGAAGATTCCCTGAGGGACGCATGGCCTCAGCGGGGTTGCTCAACACCACACACATTATCCTTTGTGGCTGTGCAAGACTGCAAGGAATACACACTGCACGATGCAGCGGCCATGACGCACAGCTGCCGGCATGGCCATGCACCGATGAATCACCCATGCACATGTATGCCACACACGTGCAGCAACTACGACCCCAACATCCTGCCTGAGCTGAGGTGGGCGTGGAACAGATCAAAAGATCTCTACAACACAGCGTGAGTGTGATGGATGGTTGCTTGATGTCAGCAATGGCGCCTCACCGTTGGTGTGTCCCCCCTGCCCCCCACGTGGTGGTAATGCTAGCCCGCTGGCGGGTGCAGGATGCCTTCCTGGGTATGTAAATGCGGTGTTGCAGTCATTTGCTCCGGTGGGGCCATGCAGTATAGTTTCTGCGGAGCCGATCAGTGTGCAGGTGCGCGAGAATCGAAGCTGCACCTGACGATGGCGAGGTGGGCTGATCTGGCAGCTGCCGCAGACAGCCGTCTGATGGTCGTCCCAAACGCTGGCTGTCGTAATCGGCCTGTTAGTGAAGGTATAGCACAGATTGTGTGAGTGTGTGCAACCTGGACCGCAGCACCCAACACACGCTAAATGTTTGCCATGGGCCTGAACCTGTGTCACGACAACCGCCCTGTTGTGCGCTTGCGTTGCCCTTGATGCAGTCTGAGTGAAAACAAGAATGCAATGGCGCCGTACGCCTGCCCCAACAACTCCAACACCACCCAGGACCCTCGCGACTTTGACCTCCACAACGACATCACCTACCTGCAAATCCTCACGCTGTTCTTCTCAGCCGTCAACAGCGCCTCCGCCATGATGATGATGGTGGACTGGCGGGCGCAGTTCCAGGCATCACTTAACCTCTACAGCCTCAACTGCTGCAGGTGCGTGGGCAGGGTGTGCGCGTATGCGGCTGCTGCGGGGTCAGGCTGCTGCGCGCTTAGCGTTGGGGTCCTGGCGGGCAACAAGGGCATCGCATGAGGCCTGCGCCGCCGTCAACCAATCCCCTGAGCACAGCCGATTGCATCACGTCGGCTCATTGCGGCCTCGCGCTCAGCATGACCCACACTAATACTGCGCTTGTGGCTGTGGCAGGCTGTGCCTGCGCATGGACTAACGTGTGCATTCCCCCTCCCCTTCCCCTCCCCTCCCCCCTTACCTCCCCCTGCCCTCCCTCCCTCCCCCCTTGCTGGCTGCAGGAAGCGCTGCCTGAGCTGGCTGACAATCATCGGCAGCACGCTGGGCTATGCGCTGTACATTGAGATGATCACCTGCTTCGTCGTGCTGGTCCTATACTTTGCGTTGCGCAAGGACGAGCGGCAGCTGCTGCGGCCCCGCTCCATGATCAGCATCGCAATGAACCTTGACCCGGGCCCATGGGATTGTGAGGGAGGGACAGAGCGGGGCGATGCGGATGGCGACACCTTCACTGATAGCCCTTTAAGGGCCAGGAGCTCTCTGCCCATGCGGTACAGCGCCCGCAGCGGCCACCACCGCACTGCCAGCAATGGCCCTGGCAGCGGCAGCATCCATGAGAAGAAGTCGTTGTCTCAAGCAGCAGCCTCCATGCGTGACCCTGACATCGCTCACACCAGCAGCGGCCCTGTTAAGAACTTCCAGCGCTGCAGCAACAGCCATGGGTTGGGCGGCCAGGCGATCGTGCTGGGGGAAGGTGATGATAGCGCTGTGCAGTGCATGGCGTGCGGCAGGCCCGCGAATGGCATTGATGGCGGCGGTGGTGGTGGCAGAACATCATGCAACGGTAGCAGCTGGGGCACTGGCGCCCATGACGCCAGCTCAGGCAACGACAACGGCCATGAGCGCTGGAGTGAGCCGGACTGCGATCAGCGCATGTCTGAGGGCCCCAACACGCTGCCTAGCAGCAGCGGCGGCGTCAGCATCAGCTCGTTCAGACGGCCAGGGCTGCTGAGCATGAGCAATGCTTCCATGATGCGCTGTAGCTGGAAGCACAGCGCCAGCAGCAGCGGACCAGTCAGTGATGCAATCGATGGCAATGTTTGGAAGCAAGTTGTGCTGCCCACACCATTGACGCAAAACGACCTGTGTGTGGTTCAGCCTCCCAGCACCCGCACTGCATCAGGCAACGGCACAGTGGGTAGTCCTCGTATGGCAGCCAGCAGCTGCAGCAGCGGTGCGCTGATGCCGCCACAGGCCAGCGAGGCTCAGCTTATGCGCTCACGCTGCAGCAGCCTCACACGCACGGGTGGCGGCGGGGGTGGTGATGGTGGCGACAGCCCCAGTGAGGCACTTGTGCAGGTGATGCAGGCGGACGGCCAGGTGGGGCCTGAGAGCACACATGAGCTGACGGTGCAGCAGCAGCAGCAGGCGGATGATTATGCTGGCCACCGGCAGGACCCCCTCGCCTCATCAGAGCAATGTGGCGGTCTGGGCGTGTTTGGCCGCACCAGCCAGCGCACTGCGCTGAGCGTGAGGTGGAGCGACGCAGCGCATGGGGTGGATGACGATGAGCAGCTGTTATAACAGCAACACTGATGATGAGGGGGATGGCCAACACCATAGCTATCACATCAAATGCAACAGACGCTGGTACTGCCGCTGCAAGTGTTGCTACTGCTGCTGTGGTGGCCACTGCCTTACCAGCAATCAAGCGCCACCAGCCGCCGCTGCGGGGTGCATGACACTCACCATGTGGGACCAACCGGCCGGGCAGGTCGCAACGTGGCTGCAGCGGCCGTGGTGCGTGCCGGTGTTGGTGACGGTGGCCACCACAGGGTGTCAACCTAGCTGGCGCTCCCCGAACAACATGCACCTACCACACTGCAGCTGCAGCAGCGGCCTGGCAGGCCCATCACCACTATGCGTATTGCCACTGGCCACGGTGTGTTTCATGCCTGGGTCATTTTCATTGCCTGAAGTGCGCATTGCCAGGTGCCTTGCGCAGCGGTGCGTGAACCGCTATTCCTTGTGTCCCCTCAACCACGGCTTACCGCCTTGCTCTCTTGGCGGCTCTTGCCTGTTCATCAATGCCTGTGCCTCATCGGGATCATCATTAGGCGCCAACCACGGGTGACGTACGTCTGGCCTGCCTGTACCTCACTGATGCCAGGCAGAGCTGTACTACCGTACAGTGGAATACACTTTTACCCGAACATTGTAATCACTCACATCAATACCATGTTTACTGGATTTTCAACCACCTGGTACATGCTGGATACATGCTTGCGCGTTATCATGAACTGTATCACGCAACCCTGCATGCCTGAAAGACAGGGAGGCGTTTACGGCTTCACACTGTGCCTGCTGTTGGTCAGCCGTTTGCCGTGATGACCGCCATCGTGACCAGCAGTTTATGAAAGGTATGCATGAGCAGGCACGATGAGCAGGTATGCCTGCGGATGCGAAGCTATTGCGTGCCGTACGTGTGTGTGTTGCTGTAGCCATGTGAGTGACGCAGTGGGGGGGGGTTGGTTGTGCGCAGTACATTACCAGCGTTCATGGCGTTCCATTTTCCCAATATTTGCTGTGGGCTCCATTTTCAGACTGCTGCAGCGCAGGGACTGCTGTGCATAAAATGAAGCTCCCAACGTGGCCCGCTAGGTCCGCCGTGTATGTACTCGTGTGCATGCCTTCACTCCGCTCGAGCAGCTGGCTGGCGTAAGCCGGCATTACTCACCTATGCACCTGCAATTCCTGCGTCCTAGGCGTTCCACCTCAGGAAAACTTACTATTGCCTGACTTGCACTGCTGCGCCCAGCACACTGCGCCTGCCTATGTCTATGATCTGCCACCTACCATTACCGTATACTGACTGCTGGCGCCCGTGGGCGAATAGAAGGACCTCGCTGTCCTGCTTGCGTCGTGGCAGGCATATTAAACGCACGCCTGGGTTAGCTGGAAATGCATGGTGTACATGTATGGCACGGCCATGCCTTGAAAGTGCGACTTCTGCATGCAGCAGGCGCGGCTGCAGCGGTGGCGGTGTGGCGCGGCTGGCAGCGGCTGCGCGCCCCCGCATATGTGTACGTGTACGTGCTGCCCGGCCTGCGCATGTCGGTGGGCATGCTGGGGGGCACGGCGCTGGCGGTGCTGCTGAGGCACATCACGCCCCTCACCATCACCATGACCACTGCGGCGGCTAACGGCGTGGCCATACATGCGCCAGCTCGCCATGATGTGGTTTGAATCTGCTCCGGAACCACTTCGCATGTGAGGTACGCCTTCCTGCCTCCAGCAGGCCTGCGATGCTTGCAACTGGACAGAGCTTACGAGTGAACGCCAGTTTGCACTCCAAAGGGTCTGCAGGGTTTCAACTACCAAAACAACCTTTGCATGGCGTGCGTGCGCAACTGTTTTCGGCCGATGGTGGAGCTTCACCAGCAGGCTTAGGCAAGCACCATACGCCTGCCGCCGCTGCCCCCCACGCACCGAACGAGAACCGCTGACACCGCTGAGTGACGCAGGTCCGTCCTGCACAGCTTGACGCGGACGCTGATTTCATGCTTTGATGCCGCCATGCTTAATACTTTGCTTGACTATTGTGTGCAACGCTGCGCAAAGCGCTGCAGTGTTGGCAGCCTGCAACCTTGTTGCCGGGTGCAAACGCCCACATGACTTGCACCACCCAATTCACCACCCAACAACCACCAAGCAGCTGGCCCCCCTCTCTCGGACCTCTCCAATAATCATCCTAATTGCGAACTTGAGCATAGGAAAGACTGACCCAGTTGACTGAGGCTGCCTTGGACAGGTGTGACGAGCAAATAAAGCGCGCCTGCACCTGCCTGCACAGACACCAACACGTCACCAACACACAAGTAGTGCCCTATTGAGCTATCTGCTCACGCAGCTGATATTCCTCGCTCATATTGAGTCTTTGCTGCAGTATCAGGGCTCTGTGTGGAGTGTCAGAGGCTCGCTTGATGGTATGCCCGCCGTGCGCCTGCGTGCAGATGGCGGCAACGAAGTCAGAACTCAGAAGCACTCAGCATTGACATTACTCTTCGTTTCAATTAGCACGGCCACACATAAACCCCCACCATGGACGTAAATTTGCCTTGTTGCAGAGTGAGCCAAACGGGCGCCTGAATCCCTGCGTGCACACACAGCGGAAGACAATCACAACAGCGAGAAGTTGCAATCTGCGTCCCTGTTTTCCTGGCTACCTTGCCAGACTTCCGTTCGTCCTCGCATAAAACCCTGTAAGTGTGGCGCATAAACTGGTCACGTGAAACTACGCGGCCCGCCGCCACTGCGTGTTCCATGTGCACTTGGTACGCCGGTACCCAAAGGAGGGGCTTTGCTGGTAGTCGGCAATTGACAAGTCTTTTCAATGACTTTGCAGCGCCTTTGTTCTCGTTGCCGCAAGTGCAGAGGGGCTGCGGTGAGTCGCACATGTTCCATGGCGTGCTTGCAGCTCGCCAGGTGCCAGCAGGGTGGAGTTGCGATGGAGGACGCGGCATGGGTGGTGTCTACAGGTCATATTTAGGTCACACCTCAAGCCACTGAGACGTGCAGCCACTTCTCTGTGCCTCAACTGTCCTGGCAGTTCAGCTCCTTGTGACTCTCCATACGCCGTAGCGTGCGTGTCTGTCGCGTACGCTTATCGCGTACGCTCTGCAATTCTTTGGCAAAAATACCACGCACGTGCAAAGTCAAATCATCATCATCAGTTGGCTAAATGGACAAAGCATGTGGAACGTTCTTCCTGCAGTCGAGGCACTGCAGCTGGCGCCGGTATTGCAAGTAGGCTCAAGGCAAGCAGTTGCCCGTTGTGTGTGCGCGTAGAAGCGCTCCAACCCTGCCGAAGCAGGTGCACCATGGCTGTTGCTCCTGTAGTTGTGTTACAGCCCCGCCTTCTCGTATTCACGAAACATTGAGAAGCCCACGTTGAACTGCAGGTGCGTTTGATGCGCGGTGATGTTCAAAGGTCAACCGTAGCAGAGAGTGGGAGATGCAAAGCACCAGCTCCCTCTCAGCCTTTGCAAGGCGCTTGGGCAGCTTCGCGCGGAGTCAGGCGCCCGCCGCCAAGGACTTTGTGGGCGCTGCGTTTGTCAGCGTCATCAACCCTCGCCTTCAACTGCTCAAACGGCCCGTGCTGCTGAGCATCGTCGTGGGCTGCTTGGTCTTGTCAGCGCTGTTCCTCATAGCCGGGCTGCAGTACTACTTTTCGTGCCGAGAGTCGTGCACATTTGTCAGCATCCCTCGTCTGGTTGACGTCCCCGACGATGCCTCGTGCAGCACGCTGGAGGTTCAGAACTGGCTGCTGTCTGGGAGCACTGGCAGCAAAGCTTACTTCACCAAGAGTGCGCACTGGGTGAGGACTTTCTGTGCGTTGGTTGCCGGTTATGTTACTTGGCTTGTTACCATTTCTCCACACTCCCGCTCGCTTCGCTCATAAGCCAAGTGAAAAGGGAATGGCCGCCTAACACTGGTGTCGGTTTCCACTGACTTCCACCCGGGCTTGTACTGTGCACCTGCACGCAGCTGCGCCAAGTTGTGGGCGCTGCCCCGCACCTCCTGTTTGCGGAGGGCCTCATCGACCTGTACCGCCACGGCAGCTATGCAGCCCTGAACACCACGGACTTCACAGGCATCAACGGCACGCTGTCCAGCTACAACCACACCATCAACTTCCCCGACACTGAGATACTCAAGGTACACACCCACGGTGCACACGTCGTTGCAGTTTGGTAAACCTTATTACACAGGCAGAAGACACAATGTAGTGCAACTGCCGTATATGAGTAATCCTCGTGGCCAAATGTGTGATCCGTGCAAACCATGTGTCAGTGCGTATGCTGGCTCCAGTAGGTAGCCTGGTCAACGTATTGCTATGCAATATATACGTAAGCATATACTGCCGGGTCCTGATGCGCCCGACCATTCATGCAAGTGCTAATTCTCCCTTGTTCCTGCATGTTTGATTGCCAAAACTGTCGCTTTTATCCTTACGGGCCATACTCCTACGGGCCTACTCTAATGCACGGATGCTGGGGGTCAGGCTTGTCTGTCCTGCTCGTGCCTGCTTCGGCAGCAGAGCCTCGCTTTGTAACCTTTCTCGCCCGGAAAAAAACCCGGATAGCAGCGCATGGATGCGTTACCCTGCCCGCCCCCTCTCCTACCTTCAACACCTCCCCCCCCGCACCCACCCACTCCTCGCTGCATGCATGCACGGTGTCGTGGTGTGATCACACAGGGTGGTGCATACAACATCAGCGCCAGCGTGTCACAGTACATACGTGTCACGGATGACGGCACCAACGTGTCTAGCATCTACGCCAACATCAGCGCCACTGGACTGCGGGCATGGGTCAACGGCACCATCAAGGACAGCAGCGGCAGCGTCAGGGACAGCGACAAAGCCTTCCGGCGCTGGCCTGGCGCTGCTGCTGATGACTATACAGTACCCTTCAACATCAATTGCTATGTGGGCCCCACACCGATTGACGTTGCACGCAAGGTTATGTTGTCAGTGCGCTCATGCGTGTGTGGCGGTCCCTGTATGCTGGACAAGTCGCCTGTTTTGGACATGTTTGACGACAACGCCCCTTACGCCGCCTCCCACGACCCCGTGTTCCTGGGCCTGTACATGCTGGACCTGTGCGAGTCGACTGGACGCGCAGCATCCGGTGAGCGCATGCATGCGGGAGTGGGCAATACGTGTAAAAGCTGTATGTAGGGGGCAAATCCCAGGGGCAATCCCCAAAGCGCTCTGAAGCACGCGTGGCAGAGGTGTGATGTCCGGTTGTCACGTGAGTGAGGGTTCCGACCCCTGTTGATGTTCCGATAGTTCCGATCCTCGCCACGGCAGTGATGCATGCATGCACATGCCCGTTGCTTGGTGTATCAATTGGTATTCGATTCAATAAGCGTTCTGGTCAGAGTTGGCATTCGTACTGCGGCTACGTAATGCACGCGAGAGCACTGTTGTGCATATGTAGGCTGTGGCGAGTGGCCAGGCTTTTGCTTTTAGATTTTGCTGTGAGCGGCAGAGTAAGCTGTTTGTCGATACGACCACCAGAGAAAGGTGCACGCCAAGTATCTGATTGCCACACATATGGGCCAGGAGAGCCTTGAGACAGTTTGGGAGCTATTGTAAGCAGTATGAGTTCACCCGACCAGTAGATCCTGTGTCGCTTTGCCACGCTGTAGGATACAGTGCGGACGCACGCTCAGAGCTGAGGATTACCACTGCACGCATTCTCACGTGACACGGTAGTGCCGAGGCTTTCGCTGGGCCTTACCCAGCACTTCTCAGTGGCTGCGGCGCTCTGTCAATCAGCGGACGATCCTATGGCAACACAGTGTTACGCCAAATGAAAGCACGCTTGAATGCATCATTTGTTTGATTCCGCATGCACCATGCCTGCTTCGGGGGCTCTGTGCGGCACGTGCATACTTGAGCAGTACAGCTGCATTGGAGGAACTGTGTTGGAGGAACTGCAGTGCACACAGCAGTACACACATTCAAGCTGCCCACAGCACTTTTCCCAGCAGCTCGATTCACACAATGTGTGGGTAAGCTGCAGCCGATCATGATCACCGTTGCCGCTGCCACGGGGCGCGGATGCAAGATGTGCCGTCAGGGTCACCGAATACGGGTGAACAGATTGGAGCGTGGGACCCTTGGCTAAACCCCAGCCCACGCAAGGGGGGGGCAGGAACGTTGTAAACAGACAACATGCCTAATTGTTGCAGGGATTCTTGCCTGGAGCTCGAATCTGCAATCGGAATCGAAAACGGATAAGTAATGAGGGAGGTACAGGCCCTCAAAGTTGGGTGGGTAGGGGGGTGGGTTGGGGGGTGCTGCAAAAAAAGTGGACAACGTGCAGAAAACCTGTAAATCATGATGTTTGAAGGATCTGACAGTGGTGTGATGCTTCTCAAAGCATTGGCAACGCCTCTGCATGCCTGGACACACGCTGCCCAAGTATTTGGGGGTGTACTGCGTGCGGACCCCCAGGCCAGCAATGCCAAGCATGGGCGGGCAATGACAAGCAAGGCATGAAAGCTGTCAGTACACTGGCAAGTTAGCAAACAGCAGCTGAATACGGAACAACAGCTGCTATCCCAGCATCTGCGACACTGTTGGGTGGCGCTGGACCCCTTCCGGGCAATCATGATGATGATGATATGACATGATCCGGGCAGGACTGATCGAGCGGGCAAACAGCAGGTCCTTAGCAAAGGCAAGTGACCAGCCTACTGGATAGAGCTTTCCAACGGCGTGTCTCCCGTACAATTTGGTTACCGTTTGCCCCTGTCAACTCGCGCTGAACCGCCGGGTGGGCGGGTGGGTGGGTGGTCTGGGCCCCTTGGAAAAAGTTGGGCATAAGGTCTGGGCACAACGTTTCTGCCCCCCCCCCTTGGCCCACGTGCAAAATGTTACATGTGCACCTGTGTCCGATTAGCCCCGATTAGCACCACCATGATGGAAAAGCACATTTTGGATGTGGGGGAGGTGACTCGTGAGGTGACTCCCCTACCCAGCATATGTGGGGCGCAGAACGCAAACGCAAGTACTTCCTCCACATCGTTCCATGGCGCATTACGGTCATGCATCAACGCAGCGCCTGCTGACCTCACCACCTCACACGCTCATGCCTGCGCGCATGTGCCTGCGCCTGCGTGGATGCCTGCCTCTGCGTTTACATTTTACACAGGCGCCACGTCGGCACCGTCATGCTGCGTGGTGAGTGAGCTCCGATGACGTCATCTGCTGTGCACCCCTCCCCCCCCAAATCCCCTCACGTGTCACAGTACCACACCTGCTTCACCAGCACGATGTGCTGGTCACGCCCATACACACAGCCTGTTGCTGCCGCCCCATCCTTCCACATACGGACACAAGCGTCGCGAACAAGCCTGCTGCTGTGCATGCATGCATGCATGCCAACTTGCACCATGTGTCCATGTCTGTGTGCAGACGCTGTCAGGTGAAGACCCCAGCACTGTCTGTGTGGCCCATCGTGCGCGTGAGCTAAAAGAGGTTGCGGCGCTACGCAAGTAAGTACGGCCCGCTGGCCGGCACCGAGGGGGATTTGTTCATACCAACCATGCACTCTCTTTGTGTCTGTGCTAAAACACACACACCGCCCGATGCAGCAGGCACGACGCACAGCAGTCGTGGGCACATTAGCACACGCAACATACCAATGTGAAGGTGGTGTGCCTTGCACTTGCAGTGGCCGGCACGATCCCGCCTGCCTGCCTGCAGGGTCGCATCACCTGCGCTGTACTGTGCGCTGCACTGCGCGCTGCATGCATGCCCTTGCGCATGAGCTACTGCCTCCTGCACCTGCCCATCACTCCACCCCAACCCCTGGACCCCCTCACCTGGCAGCCGGGACCCATCCATGATATAGAGAGCTATGTGAGACGACAACATCAGCCTGACACACGCACATGCCTCACATACCCCCTTACCTCCTTACCGCCTTGCCCCTGCCGTCATGCCCACGTGCGGATGAAGCAACGATGCACATGCCACACATGGTGACTCTGCACATGTATGTATGCCACACACACATGCAGCAACTACGACCCCAACATCCAGCCAGAGCTGAGGGGGGCGTGGAAGACAGCCAATGACCTCTACAACACGGCGTAAGTGTGATAGATGGTTGCTTGATGGCAGCAGTGGTTATGGATCAGTGGTTATGGATGAGCTTTGGGCCTCATCCTTGGCGTGTTGTCCCCCCACCCACCCACCCACCCACCATGCGGTGATGATGCTGGCCCGCTGGCAGGTGCTGTGTGTTTTCCGAAGTTTTTCTGTGTTACAACATCACCGTGTCGGCCAAACGGCCCATGCTCCCCCCAGATGGGGACCAGGCAGGCTGAAGAGGTTCAGCAAGCTAGGCACATGGCGTGCTATAGGGGCACACGAGCTCAGTGCAGCACATTAGCATCATGCAGGGTTGCGCTAACAGTTCATTCATGTCATCAGCAACCGTGTATATCCGCGTATCCATCCGCGTGATTCAACACCCGTTCATCGCGCCCCGCACCAAACGTGGTATTGAGCATGATGCCGTGGTACTACTGGGCCTTCCTGTGTGTGTGTGTGTGCGTGTGTGCAACCTGGAACGCATCACCCAAGAATTGCTGTGTGTTTGCATTGCCCTCAAGGCCTCAACCAGTGTCATGACAACCGCCCGCTTGTGCTTGCGCTTGTGTTTCAGTCTGCGTGAGAACAGGCATGTAACAGAGCCGTACGGCTGCCCCGCAAACTCCAACACCACCCAGAACCCTCACGACTTTGACATTCACAACGACATCACCTACCTCCAAATCTACACACTCTACAACTCCAACGTCAACAGCGCTGCAGCCATGATGATGATGGTGGACTGGCGTGCACAGTTCCAGGCCTCACTCAACCTCTACAGCCTCAACTGCTGCAGGTGCGTGGGCAAAGTGTGGGGCACGCATCGCCATCAATGAACCGTACAGCGGTTGCTGCAGGTCAGGCTGCGGGGTCAGCGTTGGTGTCCTGGCGGCCAACCAGGGCATCTCATGGGGCCTGCGCCGCCGTCAACCAATCACCTGAGCATAAGGGCCGGATGGTGTGGTTTCTGCGCGTTGCCCGCAGACATGCAGCTGCTAAACCTGTGGCATGGCCTCATAGCGCTATCGCATAGCATCACTCCAGTGGCCCGCCTGTGCGTGTCCAGGGGCTAATAACACGTGCGTCCCCCCCCCCCTTCTGTCTTTTTGGCTGCAGGAAGCGCTGCCTGAGCTGGCTGACAGTCATCGGCAGCACGCTGGGCTATGCGCTGTACATTGAGATGATCACCTGCTTCGTCGTGCTGGTCCTATACTTTGCGTTGTGCAAGGAAGAGCGGCAGCTGCTGCGGCCCCGCTCCATGATCAGCATCGCCATGAATGTCGACCCCGGCCTGTGGGACCTGGATGACGGGACGGACCGTGGTGATGCGGATGGGAACACATTCACTGACAGCCCGTTGAGAACAGCGGCATCTGGCGGAGGCTCGTTGCGCATGCGGCACAGCA
>BDDA01000961.1:30510-41452 GCA_001662385.1 Chlamydomonas asymmetrica | reverse complement strand
AGGGGTGGAGACGGAGGCGGTAAAGAGTTTCGGGGGGGGCAGGTACGGTAATGGGGGAGGAGGGGGGCGGGGGAGGGGAGAGGGTCGAAGCGGGGTGCCCACCCGGAGACTGCAACTCGTGCGCATGCGTGCGCTGCTCCATCCATGCACTATTGCACTTGCAACCGCATCAACCCTAGCGCATGCACGTTTCAGCTACGGAAGCGCTCGTGGAGCTCGCTGCGTGCATCATCATCCCCCGTTTCGTCACAATTTTACACTTACTGACCACTCACCCACTAGTATCCGTCTAATCCGTCACGATCCACACCACGCACGCTTGTTGAAAACGCACACAGTCGGCTTGCTTCACCGCGTGCCTCCACTCCATGTAGAGTATACCGTAATCCATCAGGCACACCACTGATGTTGCTGATGTGCGCATGCAGTTATTGCTTACCAAAGCGGCTTGGAGGCGATGTTGGGGAATATGTAGTCCTTGAACTCGTTGCCGCAGATGAGGTCCTCCGCCCAGCCGTCGTACGGAGCCACGTTGGCACCACCATGCTCTGCGCACCCGCAAGCATGCGCAATCGGGTTCAGGGCGTAAGAGGCGTTGGGGTTTTATGGCTTGGGGTTCCGGCCCCTCCAGCCCTCTGAGAGAGACGGAGAGAGAGAGTGAGAACACCACCCGAATCACTACAGCCAGAGAGGTATTGCAGCTCAGGATGCAGGTGAGGTGAGATGGTGGGTTCCGCTGGAGAGGTTCAGGGTTGCGGAATTCAGAAGACTCCTCATTCCACTCACGGTGAACGGTGATACCAAAGCCGGGGTCGCCATGGCCTGCAGCAGTACAACAAATACAGCAGTACAGCTGATGCAGTAGTATGGCAAATAGGGGCCAGCTATGCGCAAGACAGTTGTATGCGCCTTTGCAGCACGAAAGATGGCGACGGGAGACGTATTGTGGAGTATTTTGCAGTACGTGCATTCACAGCGGCATTGGAAGCGCATGCTGATAACTGTGCGTGTACACCCGTCAGCTAGCCAAGCATTCGTACTGCATTCGATTTGTGGCATGCATCACCTCTCGCCCCATTCATGGGACACTTTCTCATAGCCATACACAGCTGATGACTAACCTGGCTGGCCGCATGGGGGGAGGGGGCCCATGGGGGCAGGTCCGGAAGCATTGCCCACCAGATGGTTGATGAAGCGGAACTGCAGCATGGCATGCACATGCACATGCACACCAGAGTGTGTGCGTTCAGTCACCCCCCACTCTGAGCGCCCAAGTGAAAACACTTGTTTCACATCCAACATCTCTCGCATGCGCTTGCAAGGCCAGAAGGTGAGGTGCTAGCTGGGCACAAGCTCCCTCAGCTCCTCCCAAGAGATGGCAGTACCGGTGTACACCGCAGGCGGCCGGTGGAGGGATATGGCTGCAGGCCTGGCAGGGTGGGGCAATGCAGTGCGCTTTCCGTGGGGCTGTGCAGTGTGCATGCGTATGAGGATGGAAACTGCACCTGGTAGGGTGTGCGTGCGAGTCGTAGCAGGCCCCTCACTCTCAGGACTACGATTTGCACCAAAATACAACCGTTCCCATTCATGCACCCACTGCACCCCCTACCCACCCACCCACATTACCCACTGCACCCCCTACCCACCCACATTACCCCTACCCACCCACATTCCCATCGTTACCCCTACCAAGGGCTTTTTGTTTTGTACCCCCCACCTGCATCGCCTGAAATCGACTCCCATGCCACCCCTGCACCTCCAATATACCACCCTGAGCTGACCAATACGCCATGTCCACTCACCAGCGTCTGCCTGCCCTTGGGCGTGACGATGAGGGGCCCCGGCACACTGCCGTTGTAGCCCGCCAGGGTGGTGGTGCCAGCGGGGCACCCTAGGTCCGCCTCAAACTGAAACGCGGTGATCTCTGCAGCGATGCGACGGCGCACAGGGCAGGAATGTGAGCAAGGGGCAGGCTGCTCCAGCTGTATGTGCGGGCTTGTGTGAGGGAAGCGTGCGGCTGTCATTCCATACCGGTAGCATGTCAGGCGTAAACGCTGCCACAGCGCACAACCAGCTGCCAAGGTGCGCTGCTACTGATGTAGGTATATGTTGATCGACCACGTGCCGCCAGAGCATGCCGCCATACACCATCACACAAACATGGGTGTGGGATGTGGGGTTGGGGTGTGGGGTGTGGGTGGTGTGGGCGGAAGTGGAACGCAACACATGTTCCTCGGGACACACGCGCTGAGAGGGAGCAACAAGTTATGCCTACGTACACACCACAAGCAATGCATTGCCCATATCACCATATATGCGCTGCCAGGAGCCGCCTAAGTACACACAGCTGTGCAGGCGTGCTCGTACACGGTCACGGCAAATTGCTGCCTCTACCCCGATGTACACGGGCTGCACTCACCATACGCGTCGATGCAGTTGCCGTTGGGTAGACTGTGGTCAACGGTGCAGGCAGACACACTCAGCGGTTAAATGTCAGCCGGTGCCATAACACAGGCGGGGCCGTTATGGTGCATGAATTGAAGTTGTCTGCTTTAGCACGGTGGCTGCAGGGGGGCTTGGGCGCCACATGCGTGCTGTGGGCTGTGAAGCATCGCTGATGTGGCAAGTTGCTGGGGCTGTGTGCACACGGCCACGCACGCATGCGTGTAAGCATGCATGATACAATCACATGCATGCATGCATCCATCCATGTCTAGCCTCGGTGTCATGCCGAATACTGTCGATCGAGTATCTGCCGGTGCCTAATCAGCCCAACCAGAGCTGGCTTCGATGGCTGTGGGGGTTGGCGCCTGCCCAGTGCATGCAGGTTGTCGCCAGACCCTACGCTGCCTGCCTGCTGCCTGACACCGCCTGCCTGCTGCCTGATAGTCCTCTTGGAGCACACATGTCCGTTGAGGTACAGCATGACGTTTGTGACGCATTGAGTGATTGAGGTTTGCGTGCAAGTGGCCTGGCACATGCAATCGAGTACGGCAGTGTACAGGTATCAGCAGCTCTCACACACGTAATGCATGCAGACGAGCCGCACACATGTGAGCTCCTGAAGAGTGTATCGTAGGGTACACTGGCGTGGGACTGGAACAGGCTGTCGACCATTCATCGCGTCAGGCCACTGCCAGTCGTGCAGTGCACGCACGACTGGGAGTGACCTGACACGGTGGATGCTCGTCAGCCTGCTGTTCCAGTTGACATGCATGCCAGTGAAACATGTGTAATTCTTGTAAGTAACTCAATGCACATGACCTGTATGTGCATGCGTGCTAATGGACTGGTTTCTGCCTTGGGCGAGGCCCTGCACGCCGCAACGGTCATGTCGCGCCTGCGCACGCTGGGCATGGGTGTGTGGTTGAGGCTGATGACTAGACTGACCATGCGGTGTTGATCGGCCTGGCGGGGGTCTGCACGGGCAGCGGGCGCGTGAAGAGGTCCAGGGTGGAGCCCTCGATCCTGAAGGGGCTCGAGGGGTAGCCGTTGACGATCACCGGCTCAAAATCGCGCTGGACACACACCTGCATGCGCAGATAAGCAAGCAGGTGGAGCATCATGCAGCATGATGATGGGGAGAGAGATCACATCACCTAGATCAGTGTAGCCAGAGACTCAGGCATGTCAGGCACGCACAGGATAAATGCCAATGCATGCGACCGAATCAATCCTGCACATGCATGTGGGATGTGACCACCATGGTGGCGCTGCAGTAGCTACAGGTACAGCAGGAGGTACGGGACAGGTAGGCGGTACATACAGTCATTTGTCAGAGCGTGCATGTTGGCGAGCCGCTGAGGTGCATCCATGACGCTTGTACCTCACATGCTGGCAACACTAAATAAAACATAACGGAAAGCCACCCAACCCGACCCTGATCAGGGCGTGATGAGCTCAGGCAGGTTTATCGCACTTGGGTTGATTGGCGCCACCGTTACGTAATGATGGGCTTGCCTGCCGGGGGTCGTTGTATGGAGAGGGGATGTGCTGGGGGTCCGGGAACGGCGCCGGGAACGCGGGGTTGATGACGGTGGGCAGCACGTAGTATGGCAGCGCAGCCTTGGCGGGGTTTGCGGCTTGGCCCACCTGCACATCACACACGTGCAATGTATAAGGGCATGCACGCATGCATGCATGCATTGGATGCATGTCTCGCATTGACCCACCTGCCTGACAACTGCATCAGGATGCTTCATGCTTGCTGGTGAGGTTTCTATATGTAGGCATGCTCTGGCGTTCCGTGTGCGATGTGTTATTTATGTTAACATCTATCAGGCAGCGGCGTGCTGGAGAAAGCCCGTTGTCGGCCAAGTAGAGGAAGCAGACACATGCGACATTGATGTGCTGCAGTACGCGTTTTGGGCGGGATCGACTGAGAATGGCAACGCTCATTGTGCTGCTCAGGGTCAATAGAAAGTAGCGTTGCTGTACAACAGTCCCGCCCCGTGCATGCATGTTGACCAAACATCGGCCCATCCGCCATGGCGGGGGGAGCTGCATGCACTCACATTATCGATGATGACCGTGTTGGGGGCGAGCCCAGCAAGGAGCGCGGGAACAAACCCGGCTGGCAAATTTACGCCGCCGCCACTGCCACCACTGCCGCTGCCTCCGCCGCCGCCGCCACTGCCACCACTGCCGCTGCCTCCGCCGCCGCTGCCACTGCTGCCACTGCCACTACTGCCACTGCCACTGCCGCTGCCACCTGTGGTGCTTCCACCAGTGGTGCTGCCACCACTACTCCCACCGCTGCCACTTCCTTTGGCCTCCGACACTTCCGAGAAGGATGCGCTGGCGATGCACGCCAGCACAAACCACAGTCGGAGACAGTTCATGGCAATCACCGAGCGCAAAGTGCCTGTCTTGTTCGTCAAGTATTGCGCTAGGATAGTCCAGGTTGGTGAGAGGGGTGACACAATTGCGTTGCAAATGCGTGCCAAACGCTTGTGGACTGTGTGCAGCCCCAGGATTCAGCAATCGTGGCTAGCTAATTGCCTGTGAAATTGTGTATGGCATAATAAGTAGCACACGCCGTCGTGGCTGCTGGTTTGGTGGCAAGTGTGTTCGGGCAAGCAGTGAGGACGGCAGGGCCTCGACTCTTAATATAAGCAACGCCTTGGCAGCACAGTCGGTCGGACCGAGAGCCTGTATTTGGCGCGTGCCTCGTCCTTCATTCGAAGCTACTATACTGCTGTCAGTTCCTTTGCGTGCCTCGAACGAGGTGGTCAGTCAGTGTGCCATGCATCGGCCCACGATTTGAGTCGAACCGAAATCTTCGCTCGTCCTCCAGGCCATCGGTGAGCTGCCTGCTAATGCGGGGCGTTCGTGTACTGGCTGACATCTCACGGTGCGACGGGCTTATTCGTGGTCCGGAGAGGACCCTGTTTCTCATTTTTCGCCCCCTTCAAAACTCTTGGGTGTGGGATAGTGTGAGCTCGTTGTGAACATAACTATGAAATACCAAACGAGGCAATGGATTGAATTATGCAGGACCGGAAATGGGAAGCCACGTACCGAGAGACAGGTCCCACACATGCACGCAGGCCGAGTTGTCCAACTCAGCTTGCAAGTTGGTGGACGTGTCAACACACTGTATTGTTGAGGTAGTGTTGTGCATACAGCAAAACCTACAACCTCAACCTGGTACAGAGTGGGAAGCGACGGAGACACACACATGCGGTATGCATGCATAGCAGGCCGCAGGGGCTGGCACGTATGGCGCCTATCTAGCCCTCCGGCCGCTTTTGCCTTGTACCTGTAAACACCCACTTTGTCAGACTGTGTGCCTTCAGCAGGGTCAGCTCAGCTCTTGTACAGGAAAGGGAGTTTGCTGCTCGCCCGATGAGGGATGAATGCGGCTTACAGTTGAATTGACCAACCCAGCGCGCTACCCACGGCGGGCCGCTCACTCGGTGTCTCCCCATCATACCACAACGCACACACACCCACTTGGCACCATCCTAGGCAGGACAGGTACAGTACGTACAAATGGCTCTTGCTTGGATGCATCCCAGTGCGTACCGCAGTAATCGGCCACCCACTAAGCACGATCCTAGTACGGAAACGATGGACATACACCAATGTGTGCACACTTGTCACTCATGTCACATGTACACCTGCGCTGTGCTACTACTGCTGGAGTACGCCTTCCTGTATGGCCTCGCATCCTCGCAGCAGGCAGGGCGTCAAGCAAACACAAGCATTTTTCCAAAGAGCACGCAAGCGAGGCAGCGTGTGAGTCGCATGCACACATTGACACATTGGTGCATGCGTGCGGCGACGCCAGCAAGGGCAATGCGTGAGGCGCAGGCGGCAGGTAGTGACCCTGATGAGTCGAAACATGCGCAGTACGGTTGCATGGATGCATGCGCAGTACGGTTGCATGGATGCATGCGCAGTACGGTTGCATGGATGCATGCAACCGATGCATTGCACAGTACATACATGATGCCCGCCTGCTGCCCTGCCCTGTTTCGCGCATCGAGCAACTGTCCCTGCGACCTGCGTGAAGCGAACGAGGCTAGCTGTCTGAGCCCATGCATCCCGCCTGGCATTGCTGGCATGCATCCCGCCTGGGCAACTGACATCGGACTGACCTCGGCCATCGCACTATTGAGGCTTTCTGCCTCTGGTGCACGTCCCGCTGCGGCTCCTGGGGCTGAACGCAGCCTGCCGCACGCACCATTCCATCCTGAGCGAGGACTGCTGCATGCTGTGTGCTGTGGCAACGGGGCTGACCAACCGCAATGCCAGCCACCGTAGCTGTTGCATGTCTGCCCAGAGGTACAGTGTTGGCATCCGAGTCTGCTTACAGCCGGGATACAAATCGCCAAAAAGGGCTGCCAACAAGGGGCAGCCAGCCAGGCAACGCACTCTGCGGTGTGTGCAATGTATAGCCAATCCTTGCCATCAGCGGACTAAATGTACATACGGTAGCTAGGGAAGCAAATTACAAAGTCGCAATACCATAGCGCAAGCAATGCACGGTCAGGCTCATACATCCGCATGCATGCAGCAACACACTGTGTGTACGATGTCCACGGTATTCTTGCAGTAATGGGTGATGGGCTCTCAGCTTGCCCAGCTGGTTGGTTAAAAACACAGTCAAGTTTGTCGTGTCCATGCATGTCGGGTTGCGGCACAGTTACCATCCATTACTGACATAACTCTTGCCTGACATTACCGCATCACCGTTGCAGGGCAACGCACATGCTCACGTGTGCCTTGCCTCACACAAACCCACAAACACAGGATGCCACCGAAACGCCACGGTGTTGTTTCACCTGCTGGCCCGACTGCCTAAAAACGTACATTTTGTCGACCTTCCCGTCCCGTCATCACCTCCACTAAACTGTCCCGTACGGTATTGCATCTATCTATTCGTCCATTGGTTTCGGGCTGTCCAGGTTTCCGCCGTCGTCCTCCATAGGCTCCTGGTCCTGCGGATCCTGCTCAAGCTCCACGACCTGCTGATCCTGTAGCTGCTGCTGCACCTGCTGCTGCTGCTGCTGCCGCAGCGCGTCTTGCGGCTGCACCACCACCACCACAGACCCCGGCTGCCCCTGCGCAGCCGGCCCCGCAAACGACACCCCCCCTACCCCCACCCCCGCTCCAAAACCATCCACCCCAATCCCCACCCCCCCAGGATTCCCGGCCTGCGATCCCCCTCTGCCCGCGATGATCGCCACGTTTATGGTGGTCGCATGAACAGCTTGAGGGTGCGTCGTGGCGCCATCCCCACCATCAATTTCCACGGGATCGTCCTGCCCGGCGTTGCCAGCATCGCCGCTGAAAATGCTAACGAGGCCGGCGCCGCCGACGGCCCCGGGTGCTGCCGAGGTCGCGGCCACGTCAGGGAGCATGGCATCCCCGCCGTACACGGCGCCGTGGCCTGCCAGGGCCACCTCCTCCTCACCCTCAGCAGCATCGCCAGCACCAGGCATAGCAGCAGCAGCTGCCGTAGCGGCGGCGGCGGTGTCTTCAGGGTCAGGTATGAGGTGGCCGCGGCTGGCACGCAAGCGGGAGCGAAGCGCGTCGTACGCACGTCGGTCCTTCTTGCTCACGCTCGGCACGACGCGGCGCAGCGCCGCCTCAAAGTGGCGCAGCTCAACACGTGGGGGGACGAGCGCCGGCGCCGCGGGCGCCACGGAGGGCGTCGGCCCTGCCGCTTCGGCTGCTTCGGCCGCAGTGGCAGCGTTGGTGGCCGCCGTGATGCTCTCCTGCGGTCACAAGAACGTGTTGAAAACAAGCCTACATTGAACCAATTGAGCCCAAGAAACTGGCATGGAGTGTACATGCGGCTTCGGAGATGCACTCCAGCACGGATGCTGCATGGCGGCCAGCCGCAACACCACCACTTCAGCAAGGGATGAGTGCCACCGCAATGCCATCAAAGCCATCCACTCAGCCTGCTCTGGGTATGCGCAGTCAACAGCATTTCCCCGCAGCGCCCCCCCTCCTTGCCAACCCACGCATGCGATACATCATACATGGTAATGGGTGTGCATTGTGCAACACGTCGCAGCAGGACTGATGGGTACAGGACTGATGGGTACAGGACTACTCGAGGTGTGTGCATGTTGTAAGGTATTGCAGCGTTGCCAGCCAGGAGAGGTTCTCAGCCCCGAAAGATGTTGTTTAGAATATTCATCACATTAGAGAGTACCGACCAAAGTTTTCCCTCAGATGAGTTGGAAAATGATTGCATCACTGAACTCTGGCCTGGCAAGTGGCAACATGCTGCTTGCATGGGTGGTGCCTGGCGTTGCAATGCACTGACGCTTCCACAACGTGCAACCCATGGCCCAGCGGACATCTGCCCAACCCTTTGCATATGTGATGCGATGATGTGTGCAACCAACACATACCTGAGTGATCCAGTACCTACCACCTAACTACTTAGTACTGGTATACCGTAATACCCGTGAAACTTGGACAGTGGTAGTGCGCGGGTCCGGCCCCCCACAAACAACCATATATGCGGTAGTGCAAAGCGAACGCACAGTACAAAGCAACCAACGCCCACCACCGCACCTTGAGCGCAAGCACGCACGCCTCCCGCACGAGCGCCGCCATGTCCGCGCCGCTGAAGCCCTCCGCGCCGGGGCCCGCCACCAGCGCCGCCGCCGCATCGCGCGCGCCGGGCACCAGCGGTGTGCGGCGCGTGAGCGCGCGCAGCACCGCGGTACGGCCGTCGGGCGGGGGGAGCGGTACATACAGCACCTTGTCCAGGCGGCCGGGGCGCAGGAGCGCCGGATCGATCATGTCGGGCCTGTTGGACGACACGTGAACAATGCACAGAGTTTATGAACACGGCACAGCGCACGCCCGGCCATCCATCCTCCACCCCTGCCCGCCCGATGCATGTGTGGCTTCCCTGAACCACTCTCAAGGCCGGCCCTGGGCTTCTGGCCGGCTGGCCGAGCGCAAACAACAACATCTACAGCGTACAACACACGACTCCCCAGCTATGTGTATCACGTACATGGCGTTTGCACCCAAGCCGACGACACATGCATGGTGGCAGCAGCTGCCCACCTGTTAGTGGCGGCGATGACGTACACGCCCTGGCGGCCTTCCGTACCATCCATCTCCGTCAGGAGCTGATTCACAACCCTGCAAGCGGCGCACACACACGTGTGCATGGCAGGCAAGCAGCACAGGAGCGCATTCAGCTGCACAAACGCGGACCGCAGATGGCAACAGGGCTGGACACACCGCCATTCAAAATGTACCCTCTTCAGCCATCAATTAAAGGACTTGTTTGCATCACACCCCATTTGTTTTCCGTCACCCGTCACCCGTCACCCTCTCCCTTCACCCCTCCCCGCCCCCCTCCCCGCCCCCGCAAATCCCACACAGTCCACCTATGCTCCCAGTGCTCAAATGTGTGTGCTGTGTGGAGGCCTGCCAGGGCTTGTGCGGGCTCTCAGCCCCGAAAGATGTTGTTTAGAATATTCATCAGTTTGGGACCACCGACCAAAGCATTCCCTCAGATGAGTTGGAAAATGATTGCATCACCGAGCCGTCGCCTGGCAAGCCGTATGCGTGTGTGCAGCTGCCCGAGAGGACGCTTTCCCCATGGCACCTGCTGACAGTGCTGAATTACCACAAGCCCACACTCAACTAGCACTAAAGAGCCAATCATTGCACCAAGAAAGGGCGTAGTGACCGCAAGCTACGATGCGCAATGCAAGGGCAACAGAATCGAGCACAATCACTGCCCTGTTCACGATGCAACAATGCTACAGAGCTGAACCGCCGGACGCTCGCAAACACCTCTCCGCATGATGCGCACACTGCATGGCCCCACGGGAAGTAAACAACTTGAACGCACCTTTCCGCCGCCTGGTTGTTGTCGGTGCCGCGTCGGGGCGCCAGCGCGTCCAGCTCGTCGAAGAACAGCACGCAGGGCTGCGCCGCACGCGCACGCGAGAAGAGCTGCCGCACCGCTCGCTCGCTCTCTCCCACATACTTGTTCAGCAGCTCGGGGCCCTGCGGAGGCAGACCAGCAAACGTGCAAACGCGCAAACGCGCAACCGTAAATACGTGCGTGTGCGGGCAGCAGTTTGAGGCGGTAAAAGAGTGCAGGCGTCCGATCGGATGTGCCGGGGGTGGCGTGTGTGTTGGCATACGAGTGCGCGAATCAGCGTGATCGACGGAATGAGCCAGAGCGAGAGAGCGGGATGTGAATCGAATGGTGCATACCCACGAGTCTGCCACTGACTCAAGCTCAAGGAGACACACGCATGCACGGCAAGTGGGATCGACCGCTAGCCCTGGCACGTGAGCGCACAGCACAACGCGTCGCCGCCCCCGGCCTGCCTTGATGGAGATGAAGTTTGCGCCGGACTCGTTTGCGACGGCCTTGGCCACAAGCGTCTTGCCGCAGCCGGGCGGGCCGAACAGCAGCACGCCGGTGGCAGCCGGCAGGCCC
>BDDA01000961.1:12242-29585 GCA_001662385.1 Chlamydomonas asymmetrica | reverse complement strand
GCTCCTCGCGGATCTGCAGGGGGGGGGGGGGAGCCAGGGGGGGAGCAAGGGGGGGAGCGCATAAAAACAAACATGAATGGGTGACGGCGCTTTGGTGAATTGGTGATGGGGGTTTGCTGGCGCTGGTTCCGCTTTGGAGGGCCCTGGGGGACACTCTCAGGACCTTGCGGGGCGGTCTCTGGTATGCCTATCATCATCATGTGTGGGTCAAGGCATGTCATTTGCGCCCACTTAAACGTCCGCCCATTCGTACCGCACGTGGTTGCACTCAAGCTGCAGGCAATGTCCCTCAACCCCAAAACCTTACTTGTTCAAACCTTACCACCCTCAACCCCGAAGCCCGAAGCCCAAAGCCCTCGCCCACCTCATCCAACGAGCCGACATCCGCCCAGGTGACGTCGGGTGTGGTGGTGAAGCCCTCGCGCCGCACGCTGGGCTGCACCTTGGGCAGCGCCACCTCAAAGTCTGACATGCTGATGGAAAGCCCCGCCATCTCCCCTGGAGCAAGCGGCCCGCCGCCAAAGCGCCGCTGGATCGCCACCACCGCCACCGCCTGCTGCTGCTGTTGATTTTGATGTTGCGGTTGGTCGTGAAAAGCTACAGCTGACCCCGGGGCTGTTGTACCGCTGGTGACAGCAGCAGCAGATTCTGTGGATGTAAGAGCTGCGGGGAGGGATGAGGAGGGTGGGGCGGACATGAGGGTCTGCAGGGCGGCGGAGCCGTCGGAAATTGCTGCGGCTGCGGCTGCGGCGTCAGCAGCGGCTGCGGCGTCCGCGTCCTCCTGCGCTTCGATTCGCCGGAAGATGCGCGTGACGGCGACCGCAGCGGCCTCCTTGACGAGCGCTTGGAGGTCCGCACCCACAAAGCCTGAAATGATAAGGGCATGCGAGCGCAAAATGTCAACACGCAAACCTTAGCGATCTACGGGGCTGCTAGCCGGGCTGAAGCATGCAACGCTGGCGTGCCTTGCTGCAGGCATCATCTGAACACATAACAGTCCCCCTTAGGAGGTGAGTGTCGCCTCCCTCTCATAACCATGGCTTGAAAGCTGCGAGCGTGACAAACCTGGACCGAATTCATTGTTACAACGAGCGTAAGGCATAGGTAGGCCTGTGTGCGGTAGGCGTGGGCGTGTCTCACCGGGCGTGCGCTTGGCGACGTAGGCAAAGTCAAAGTTGCCCTCCAAACGGAGAGGCCGCGTGATGACCTGTAGTATCTTGCCACGTGCCGCCTCGCTGGGTATCCCAAGGCTGATCTCGCGGTCAAACCGCCCGGCCCGCCTGCATGCGGTACAAGCGGTACGGATGCAGGGCACGCGCTGACGGCGAATACTTTAATGTTGCAACCCCGCCCCAGATCCCACCCCGTACAGTTTAGAGCTCCATTACTCATTACAGAAGCCAACCAGTGTTGGTCCTTTCAGCACACGCATGTGCGACGCATCAGTGCCACCAGGTTTATGGCCAGAGCGACATATACCCAGGCTCACAGTCACAGGGATGCAGCAGGGAGTAACGCAACCAAAATGTATGGGAGCGGCACACATGCAGTGCTCCAGCGCTGTCCCGCTGGCGAGCCCACCAGCCACACCCCGGTGTCCCTCCAGCCACGCGCCGCCACCACAACCCCCGCCGCACCTCAGCGCAGCGTCCAAGGCGTCCGGGCGGTTGGTGGCGCCAATGACCACCACGTGCGGCCGCGACGAGCGCTTGGGAGCGTCGCCGTCCGCACCACCGCCGCCGCCGCCGGCCGCGGCAGCATCGTCAGCATCTTCGGAGTTGCCGCCTGCCGCCGCCAGATCGTCCATGCAGGTGAGCATCTGCGCGACGATGCGGCGCTCCATCTCGCGCTGGGCAGTCTCGCGCTTGGGAAAGATCGCGTCGATCTCGTCTGCGGTACAGCCGTACAGGTGAGGATCACAAAAGCACACGGGGGCAACCCGCTTGCGGTCACAAAGTGCAGTGAGGGGAAGGGAACGGGACATCCCTGCTTGATATAGCGCATCGGTAAAGTGCAAGGAAGCCATTGAGGAGTTGCTGCATCCATCAACATTTTTTCTCGGAGATGGCGGCGCCATCGTTGTGCATACACCGTATTTGCCACACGCGCATCCGTAGGTGCAACGGCGTCGAAGGAAGAGGAGAAGGCATGGGTTGAGGGCGTGCAAGAAGGTGGTGTGCCCCACCATATGGCCCCGCCCGGCATGTGCGTGTGCGCGCACGGCGTGCGCGCTCGCGCGCCGGGAGGGGATGGAAGCGCGGGGCTCCTCTACCGAGAGCAATGATGTGCGCTCCAATATGGCCCCGCCCAGCATGTTAGCGTGGCTGGGAGGAGATGGAAGAGGAACGGGGCAGCAAAGCGTGGGCTGGTGCCGCTTGCATGTGCAATTATGAACACAATACACAGGCCTGGCCTAGTGCATGCACTTGGAGTGAAAGGACTGTCCACCGTCATATGGCCCCGCCAAGCACTGCGCGAGGACACAAGTGCCCAAGCATGGCCAGGAGGGGATGGAAGCACAGTGCCACCATACGCCCACACATGTGCGGGCGCGTGGTGATGCTTTACGCCTCAATATGGCCCCGCCCAGCATTACTGGATGGCTGGGAGGAGATGGAAGAGAAGCGGGGCGGCAAAGCGTGGGCTATGAATTTATATGCAATGCATCAGCCTCATGCGTCTAAGTATCCAGGCATACCGGCAAAACAAGTACCGAAACGATTTTCTTTATCATGCACGCTGTGCAGCACAAGCGCAGTGATGCGATAGCATGTAATGCAATACAATACACCGGCATGGCCTAGTGCATGCACTTGGAGTGAAAGGACTGTCCACCGTCATATGGCCCCGCCAAGCACTGCGCGAGGGCACGAATGCCCAAACATAGCCAGGAGGGGATGGAAGCACAGCGTACCACACCCCCACACATGTGCGGGCGCGTGGTGATGCTATACGCCTCAATATGGCCCCGCCCAGCATTATTGGATGGCTGGGAGGAGATGGAAGAGAAGCGATGCCAGGGATCCATGCGCGCCACGCAGTGCCACGCACAGAAACAGTGCTGTACATACATTGCAAAGCTGATTTGCTCATCTCCGCTTGTGCAAAACGCCACAACCGCATTGCAGCGCCATCACAGCTGCGTTCATGTGCGAGGGGAGGTGAAAAGGGTTGCGCTTGGATGCCTGAGGGAGTTGAAAGTTGCTGCCTGGCGGTGGGGCTCAAGTGCTGCCAATCAGCCCTCGCATCCAAAGGAGCGCGCGCGCACACGCAGCGTGCCGCAAAGGGGTCAAGCACCTAGCTTGGATTGCCGCTTGCACAATTCCAAACTGCTCACGGCATGCAAGACGTTGGTGACATTACTGCCTCCCCCTCTAGCCCATGCGCCGATGTGGGTCACGCCCGTCACATGTGGGTCAGGCGCCGGTCAACAAGCTACACATGCATGTACCCCCTCCCGACGCTCTCACCTATGAACACGATGCACGGCGCCAGGTCCGCTGCCTCCTGGAACAGCCCCCTCAGCTTAGCCTCGCTCTCTCCCGACATGCCAGACACGATCTCCGGCGCAGACACCTGCCGGCATCACATCGCAACAGCGGGCAGCCAGCACCATAACGACATAACAGTTGTTCGCTCAGCATAGCTCAGCACCGCGCTCAATAGAAATGGAGGAATGGAGGATGCATACACCAACACACAGGAGGTGCGGCTGCCAAGGCGCAATAAATGGGCCCGACACCCAGACCCTAGGGGCTTCCAACCCCGCACGCCCGCTGCCAATCGCTAACAAGGCACAACAACAATGCAGCGTACACCATACAAAGCTACAAAGCAATTAGGCTACAACCCGTTGCGTCAGCCATTGCGTTGGCCCACGCGGAATTCACACCCACCTTCAGGAACGGCACGCCGCACTCATTGGCGATGGCGTTGGCTAGCGCAGTTTTGCCGCACCCGGGCGGGCCGTGCAGAAGCACGCCACGGGGGGGCTCCACCCCCAGCCATGCATACACCTGCGGTCACCACCACGGTGTGGTGCGGGGGGTCGTTAAGTGTGCGAGAGCAGATCGTCAATATAAGACCGCGAGACCAGAGGCTGCCCCCAAAGGGGAGGACAAGAAGCAGCATCGAGCCAGCAATCCACACACAGCACACGCGCTGCGATACATGCTGTACATGCGACACACACACACATAAATGCAGTACACACAGTACACCACGTGCATGTGCAGATGGCAGGTGGCAACCAGGTGTCACGCTTGCTCATTCAGCGTCGGCTTGGCGAACGGCCTGCCTCACAGTTCCTCTCTCTCTGACAGGGATTGGGGGAACCTAAACAGAAGGCAATAGAAACAGGAAGCCTACCCAGCCATCCTGCCCTGTGAAGATAGCTGTTCACACAAGGCCTTCTCCGCAGGATGGCTGGGCAGTTTCTTCCAGTTTCACAATACATAAGCATGTCGTTGCGCGCACCATCACCATCACCATCACCATCACAGTCTGCGAGCCCGGTGCTCACCTCAGGATGCTTGAGGGGGTACTCGATGATCTCCTTGATGTCCTGCAGTACGCCCTCAATCCCTCCGAGATCTGCGTACGTCACCTTCCGCGGTGCGCTCACAGAAGACCCGCCCCGGCTGCCGCCGCCGCCGCCGCCGCCACCAAGAAAGCCCGCCAGGCCGCCACCGCCACCGCCGCCGCCTGAGCGCTCCCCCCCTCCTGCCCCGCTCGCCCGCATCTTTCGGGCGCGTTTGGACACGGACCGCTCCCTCTCTTGCACCTTGGGATCGCGCTGCGGATCTCGATCTTGATCTTGATCTCGATCCGTGCCCTCCCTGTCCTTCTTGCCCTGCCTTGCCTTGGCGTCACCAGGCGTGGCAGCACCCACGGCTTCGGGAGCAGGTATGGAAGCAGCAGCTGACTCGTCACGAGGGCGCTTCACGCCGATGGCCAATGGGCCAGCCGCTGCAACGGCTGCATCTGCCGTCTGCGTCTGCTGCGGCGGCTGGGTCGGAGGCGAGGCCGCCGCTCCGCTTGCAGCAGGGCGAGGGGAGCCCCCCCTGGCCTCTGCTGAGGCAGTGGGTTGCGCGAGTGATACGATCGAAGCGGCCCTGCCACTTGTCGACGGGCCCTCGCCTTGCACACCAAACAGCACAACAAACAGCACAGCGCTGACGTCAGACCAACTCGAACTGCGCTGCACCAACTAGGGAATACCACGAGAGCGTATGGTCCCGTTTAATAGGCGTGCCTAAATCACAGTACTTCCGCTGGGGGAAACACTCAAACACATGCACACATGCAGGCAGCACGAAAGGCTGCGATGCAAGCTCCTGCACATTATGAGATAGCGAGCTCATGGCATCCAGAATTTATATGCACATCACATGGACAGTCGACATTTATATGCACATCACATGGACAGTCCACATCACACGCACAGTCGATATGTGGGGGATGCCCACAGGATGCACACTTGTGTTGGACCGCTCCATGCTGATTGGCTCCTCCTGTTAGCCACTCTGGTCATTATGTTCATGCATGCTTCAATAAATGCACTGCCGCATGGTTCAAGCCATGTGCATACGATACTTCACACCCGCAACTCCCCCCCCAAACACACCTGGACACATTGCACAGCCCCACGGAAAGCACACTGCATAGCCCCATGAAAAGAAACAACTCTTAACACACACCTGGATCCGCTGCTGCTCCAGGCGTGGCGGCGCCTTTAGAGGACGTGCCACCCGGCGTGCCCTTCTGGCGCTGGCGCAGGAGGCGTTCCTCCTTCTCACGGGCCAGAGCGCGAGCGGCCGCAGCGGCAACCAGCTCAGGAGCAGCGAACGGGGCCGCGGTTGTGTTTCCCGGTGTGCTGCCCGCCTCCTGTGCCGGCCTGCGGTGGAGAGCCAAGCGGGGTGCTGGTTGTCGTTCGCGCTGGCGATATGCTTGTGCACGGCAGTCCACTTGACAGCCTTTAAGGGCACAGGAACGCTCAAGCACGCAACAGGCTAGGCGCAAGGAAATCCTTGCCTGTGCACAGCACTTGGCTTGTTCTGCTGCACTCACTCTGTCACGGTGCCTTTGGCATACATGGACAGCACCGAGCTATTCAGAACGGCTTTTGCTATTGTCTTGGCCTGGTCTTCATCAAGCTCCGGCTCGCTGCTGCTTAGGCCCTTGCCGCCGCCGCTATCGCCGTCGTCTGTGTCATCACTGTCGCTGCCGCTACTGTCCTCGCCGCCAGTGCCCTCGCCGCTGGCCTTGCCGTGCTTGCCTTGGCTGCCAAACTCGCTAGCCCGCTTGCCACTCTTGCCAGAGCCGCTGCTGCCGCTTCCTGAGGTGCTGGCGCCACCGTCGTCATCATCGCTGCCGCGGCTGCCTGCGCTGCCGCTCGCTTGAGATGTGCCCCCTAGGTGACGAGCCTCCAGTGCCTGTTCCATTGGCACCAACCCCACCACATCCGGATGGCAATACTGGCTTGAGTATTAAGCGCATGCCCATCAGCATCGCTGAGACAACCTGACAGGGTAAACGCTTGCACTATTGTGCGCAGATTTGCAATGTCACACTAACAGCACAGGCTGCACACCTGGCAGTCTATAACACTGTGCGCTCGACTGAACCCTGCCGCCGCCGCCTGAAACCTGCGGTGGCTTCTTGCGCTTGAGGACTGGGAGAAGCTCTGTGCAAGGCATAGTGCAAGTGACTCAACACACTCACCTGCCGTTTCTCCTCTTTCTTGGCCCCTCCTTTCAGCTGCAGCAAGCCTATGGCGCGCGCAACCTGTTGGCGGAAAGGACCTGTCGCCTTGCGCCCATACTCCTTGTATGTCCGCCGCAAGTAATCAGTCACCTCGTGCACATCACTGCAGCTGTTCTTCTCTGCGTATGTCTCAATGCGTGGCAGCAGCTGGCGGTCAAGCAGGCCGCGAGCGCCGCCACTGGGACCGACAATCGCCGCCTTTTTACTTTTATTCTTCATCAAATGCCGTGACTATTATTCATGGTTGGCAAGGATCACCAGTGATGAGTCTGGCTAAAAGTCGGTGTACATGTGAGGATTACCGAGTTTTTGCAGCCCCCGATGTGCTTGCGGTCCCGGAGCCCAAGAATTCGCCCGCGATGCGTGTTGGAGGAATTGTAGCTTTTGAGCAGGCCCGATAACCCAGAGCAGTCACCCCTAGCCAGGTCAACCGATATTTGTTGTGGATCTTTACACAGCACTGTGCACTTCACCACCTTGACACTCCCTCAGATCCGCCAACCACGCACCTGCCTTAAACATGTTGACACTTCGCAGCTGTTCGACAGCCCGCCAGGCCTGCTCTTCTGGGCCGCGGTGTAATGTTTCGTCCAGGATATTATCTGGGCAAAGGCCAGTGTCGATGGCAAGGGGCTCAAACGGCGCAGTGACCGACCCTGCCACCAGCGCTCGCCTTGCGGAGCTGGAGGAGCGATTCAAGAGCGCTGACGTTGACGGGTACGCTGGGCATATTACATTGAATGCTTGTGGGCTTGCTGGTCGATACTGTGGTCTGGCAAGGACATTGTGCTGGTGCAGGGAATGTCAGTGCAGAAACGAGGGTGCGTCACAGCCGTGCCACCGTGCTGTGCATTGAGGCATGAGGATAGGCGTACGTGACAGACGCACAGTCCAAGTCAGGCATTTGTAATCTTGTAGCGCTTGGATAACTCCACTTCGCCTCATGTGTCACAAACAGTGTGCGGTATCGTGGCTTCGCTATCTTTTGAGCTATCACGTCCATCATCATTTCGTACCTGGCAAGGCAGAAAATTGTGCTGCGATCTCAGTTGGGTTGAAAGTTTTTGGGTCAAGGGGTTCAGTCTTGGCTCAGAAACGAGTCCACAGTGCTGTTGTTCCAACAGCATCTGCACTGTTGGTTGCACTGCAGCACTGAGCTTGCACATCAGCTCCGGACCAGCAGCTGCCCAGCCAACACCCCACAAACAGCCCTGTGCATGCTGCTTTATACCAGCTATCACCGTCGCTGGCCTGCTGACTCTCACTTCATGTATCCTTGTGCTTCGGCGGGACATTTATCTGGTTATCCGAATGCTAAAGCTTGCACCAGCTTGCCCATGTACTTATTTTGCTGTAAATCCTTTGTGTAACAGTCTGACATTAACTTGTCTCTCGTTATCTGTACCTGCACATCATGTCTTGCGAACTTCTGTTGCCCCTGGATAGGAATGGTTACATCGACCGGGAGGAATTGCGACAGCTGCTGGAGTCTACAAGCGAGGGCAAGGAGATTATCTTCTCGATGCACTGGATGCCAGATGAGGAGCTGGATGCTGTGATGGCCAAGTACGACGTGAACGGCGATGGCGTCATCAGCCACGAGGAATTCAGGCAGCTGGTGAGCACGCCTGACAAGCTGCCAGGCCAGCAAGGCACACTTCCCATAACGTGTGCTGCTATGCATCTTTTCTGCAGGCCAGGGGTGTGGTTGAAGTAAATCAGTCTTCAACTCTGCAAGTGAAACCCTCGAAACCATCCGGTTCAAGCCTGTGCGTCATGCCCATCGCACCTTTGTGCACACCGCCTGCCTTCAAGTACTGCAACACATACTGTGGGCATAAGCAGAGAGGTGGGTTTGCAGTGGAGCTGAGCACCGATGCTGGGTGCGCGTTGCTGCTTGCGCAGGCGTACGATGGCATTTTGCTCGACGGAGCGCTTCAGGAGTATGAGGATGCGTTCAAGGCGGTGGACAAGTCGGGCAACGGGACAATCGGTGCGTGCAGCCAGGCAGTGCACGTGGTGCGGGTGCATCGCTCTATCATGCGCAAGCGTCGCCGTGTGCAAGCGTCGCTGTGACGTTTGCAGGGGGTGTTGCACGACTGCATGACCAGCACACAGCGATGACCACCACTCCATTGCATACGACATGCAGCCACTTGTAACAGTCCCGCCCTGACCCACACATCAACATCTCAAACTTAGGGGTCTTATACGGCGACCCCGTCTGTGGCGTAACTGCGATGCCGTCACGTATGATGCCCAGCAATGCCAAGTCGCCAGTGCAAGCCGGCATGGCCATGCCAGGCTCTGTGAAGGACTAGCACCTGATACATGTGCGGTGTGACGGTGTCTCATGGGCTGCAGCCGAAATCATCGTCATGTGCACATCTACTGCAATGCATGTGTATGTGCGGTACACCCGCCGACCACTGTGCTTGTGCGGTGGCTGGCTACAGGCGCGAACGAGTTGGCGACGGTGTTCCAGCAAATGGGTCAGCCCATGACCATGGAGGAGCTGGTGGAGGTGATGCAGGTCAGTGAGGGGCTGAAAAGGAGGGGGAGGGGGAGATGACCTAAACAGCCTCAAAGGGAGGGGGAGGGGGATGAGATTGATGCATTTGAGGCGTGTAGGGTGGAATCTCATCCTGCGCTTTTACACGGGAAGAAGCCCCCACTCCAGAGCCCACATGTTAAGGCGATAAATCAGTCATCTCCCCGCACTGATCCCTGCGGTACAGTGGTACAGTACACCTGCAGTACGGATCTCTCAGCACATCAATAATTGTGCACGTGGGCGGGGGCAGAGGGGGAGGGGCCAATGCATGGGCATGCCAATTGCGAGGTAGGCAATGCAGGGCAGTGGCGGGCTTGTCAGCTGCGCTGCCTTTGGCAACCACGCAACACCCCGACGATGGATTACGACAATGACAGCAACGTGCGGCTTACAAGGGGTGCAGGGCCAGCAAGCATGCCAGCACCCTAGCCGTGTTCTGCGTGTAAGGAGGCCCGGGGAGCGGCGCTGCACATGATGCCGGCACGCTACCGTCGACTTCAAGCTGGCACTCTTGCCCATGCTCACGCAGCAACCCACACCCGCCTCAACACGCCATCCTCACATTCTGAGGGCGTAGAGCGTGGGAGTGCAGGATTTCAGCATCACGCTTGGGCTTTTCCTAATGTAAAACAAATTATAATCTAATCTCTTCCTGCATTGTTCATGGGAGCTGAGACAGCTGTGCGTGGCGCGTAAATCGGCGCGCACAGCTGTCCAGCCCCTCGGTGCTCAGCTGGAGGGCAGTGGGGGCGAGCATACAGGGAGCATGGTTCGTTGGGTGATGCCCCTGACGCAGCAAAGCATGTGTGGTTAAGCTGTTCGGTGAACGAATGTTAACGCGCGCGGCGATGGCCGCACTTTTCATCTGTACACCATCGTACTGCCATGCTATCCTATTGGCGCTCCTGCATACCGCACATGTAACCAGAAACCCGTGTGCCCTGTTGCGCGTCTTGTGCACCGCAGAAGTATGACAAGGACGAGTCAGGCCAGATCGAGTTTGGGGAGTTCCTGTTGATGTTCAGGTGGGCAAGCCATTCTGGTGTGCGGTACTGCTGCAGTACACTATTGTACTGTTGCAGTCACGGTTCACCCTGTGACATGCGATGCGATGGCAGTGCCACGGGCTTCCCAGGTGGCAGCGAGCTGCGTTACACGGCAGATTTGTGGTTTCAACACGCTTCTCCATGCGCACACGATGACAATCCCCGTGAAGGGTAACGCTTGCCTGCATGGCAGCTGCACATGCGAGGGCATTTCGGCCGCGCTCAGGCGCTGTGCTTGGCTGGTGTACTTGGAACCTTGCCCGTGAAGGGGAACGCTTGCTAGCAGGGTGCACTCAGCAGGACTGCAGCATCACGGCAAGCGCAATTGCATCGTGAGCAGCTCTCAGTGCCACCCTATGCCTTAGAACCCGACAACACAAACGCCTCAATGAACGAGAACACTGGTTGCCGCCGTCCGCTGCAAAGCTCCATGTGCAAGACGCTTTCAACGTGAACGTGTGTCGGTGGCGCCTCTGCCCCGTCCGTACACATTGACACTTCCCCACACGTCCTCACACTTCCTCACACTTCCTCCCAGGGACAAGGTGCTCGACCTCAAGGCGATGAGCGAGTATATGACCATGGTGCCAACGGATTTGCCGGAGGTGCCCACCGGCACCGTCATTGAGGTGAGAGCAGGCGTGCACCATGCATGACCCCTCGCAAGCTGTCACAGTGCCGGGTCCTCATGAGTCATGATGCTAGAAGCATGGTCTGGCAGTCTCGTACGCATACCCTTGAGACCTGGCGCCCGTGCACCAAAGCGTGCCTTGCCTGGCAGTCTTGTACGCGTCGCGTACTTCCTGCCTCACGCTTGGCTCACACCGCCACGCTGCGCCTGCCCGCACCGTACCGCACTGAGCACAACCCATTGAGCGGAACTTCAACCTCACCCACACCTAAACCCCAAGCCCTGCATCCTGAAACCTAGAATGCCGCGTTGCACCTGCCCGTGCCGTACTGTACCGCACTTTCACGCTGCGCTGAAAATGAATTTCGCACTGCTCTGCAACCCAATGCAGCCGATCGAGGGCAACCTGACGCTCATCTTCAGCGAGGCGGAGATCGACGAGCTCATCGCGAAGGCGACGGCGGATGGCAAGTGCGTGATGCTGTTCGCGGCGCTCACCTGGTGCCGACCCTGCAAGGCCATGCAGCGGCCCGTGCAGGTGCGTTTGCGAGGGTAGCATGCAAGTACATGTATGCGGGAGAATGCGGGATTGCGGGAATATGGGCTACGATCCTCAGGGCGAACGCTATAGGGTGCATCGTGCTTGCGTTGGCGGATTGCAGAGAGTAAGGGCTGTGGGTGCTGTGCGCTGCACACGCCACCGGTGTGGCAATACAGGGAAGGCAGTCAGCGGTACAAGCAGTACATGCAGTACATGCAGTGCATATGACCCTGCATCGCGTCCATCTACCCTTCAGGGGCTGTGTAGCATCCAACGTGAAGGACCTGTCCGCCGAGCTTGTGCCCGAATGCTCTCCACCGCCCCCCCCTTGCGCTGCGTTCGGCACCTTGTCAAGGCCCGCAGCATCACGCAAAACTGGAAGCAAACGTCCTTGACGTGCGTGTGTTCCCACCGCCGCACGCAGAAAATGGCGGAGCACTATAAGGACGCACTCATCGTGGCCAAGCTGTTTGGCAACAGCAACGTGCGCACTAAGGCGCTGTTCAAGGAGCGCTTCCAAATCCGCTCCACGCCCGCGTTCATCGTCATCAAGGACGGTGAGAGCCGAGTGAATCGTGCACACGCATGCGCATACGCCTGCATGGTTTTTTTGAAGGTTGAGTCGTGCACTCGTGCCGCATGCACGCGCGTACGAACGCGCATACCAGTGCATGGCCTTTTTGGAGGCTGGGCCCTGCATAAGCAGGCACACCCTGCAAATCCTGCAAATCCGCATGGTGGATGCCCTCAGCATGCGTACAAGTGCTCACCTTTTCGCTGGCTTTGCTAGTTTGATGCAGCACCATCCAGTATTGCCTGAGGGACCTGCCGCTTTGAGTGTTTTAAAAGCGTGCATGATCACAGCGACCCAGCCTGCCAGCCTGCCTCGTCAGGCAAACCATATGTCAGAAGGTGTGGCCATTAGTTCCATGCAGTGTGATTCCCGTCAGGCCGTGCAGTGTGCATATGCGTAAAGGACCATGTGTATGGAATGCCTTGTTTGATTGTGCCCACTTGCATGCCTTCATTGTCCTGCATACGTGCAGGCAAGGTGGTGTACTCGCAGACCGGCGCCAACAAGGAGAAGCTGGAGACGGGCCTGAGGCTGGCGCTGCCCGCAGAGAAGGTCCCGGCAGCCACCGTGTACGCCACCGCTGCAACTCTGTCCATGTAACGGCCTGCTGAGCCCTGCCACCGAGTTACTGGACAGCGACGCCGGAGGTGGGGCATGAAGTGAAGATGTCAGTCACCAAGCCCTGGGCAGGGCGCTGCAGGATGGGATGGTCAGCCACTGAGCCCTGCGCTGCCGGACAATCAGCCGTGAGGGTGCTGCTGGATGGTCAGTCATGTCACGAGCCCTGCGCGGCGCTGCAGGATGGTCAGGCACCGGGTTGTGCGCGGGTTTCTGCCGAACAATGCCTCACACTCAGGCACTGATTGGGTGCCACTTCGTGAGGCATGTATTGGGCTGTAGCATGACGGGGTGTGTTGGAGCAGAGGAGGAACGTTGTTTACGTGGATTGTCTGCAGAGGCGTCGCATCGCAGCAGATGCACAGCCTACGCTTTTGCACCGGCACTGTGGTCCTACGAGGGAACGTTGTATTGAAGCGTTGGGGCGTGGCCCTGAATTGCATTGGCCTCTGCCTGCATGCCCGTTGATGCGTGCTGTATCGGGGTGCAGGTACTGGTTCGCTGTTACGAACATGACTGTGATTGCCAGGGTGCTTGGACCTCACCCATTGCAGGATTTTACTGGCCATTATCCGGCATGCTTGTCAGGCCAGAATGCCAGATTGCGTCAATTGCCTTCTGTATGCAAATTGTTGCTGCGCTGCAAAGCGCGTGATCAGCATCCTGCATTGCTCTGCAATCCGCACATGCTGCCCTTCGCATGTGTTATAACCACTGTACTGTTTAGGCGCAATGCTGCTACAGACAATCTACATGTTTGCCGAGCATGCGGTTTATAAGTGAGGTGGTATCCTGAACTTGTGACACTTGTGTGTACAACACACTGATGGTCGCCGTCAGGTGCTCAGGTGGTGGTGGATAACTTCACCTTTACACGCAGGTGCATATCCACGCACAGGCAATGGTGACATGCTGGTGTGGTTACATGGAAGGGTTGTTTACATCGCACCACAAATGCGGGGTCAGGCAAGTGGTTGCTTGTACGAGTAGTCAGGTTCGAGCAGAGACGCATTGCTGCAGCAATACGCCAGCAGCAGGCCGACGCGCTCACGCGTCAAGCTGACCTTGGTCAGCCCTGGACCGTCATCGTGTTCACTTCTCACACGATCCAGCACACCGCAATCCTCCAGGCTGGAGCCCAAACCAGATAAGGCAAGCCTGACAACCGCAGAAGCAGCCGCGGAGGCGAGCCCGGCTTGCTTGTGTGCAAAAACGCGGTCGTCAGAGAGTGCCTCGAGCTTCAGGCCTCCGTAAGAATACAAACAAAGAGTACACAGTCTACAGCGGCCTGGCAGCAAGTTTACTTGTCGCCAATCTGCTTGGAAATCAGGTCCGCGGCTTCCTGTACGGTGGAAATCTTCTCAGCACCTGAAGGTGGTGGCAAGACAGCAAGCAGCACGTCAGACTAGTCAAGTACTTTGAGCAGTTTTGAGGGACAATATAGCAAAACAGTTCCCATCCCTGCCCACAAAGAGGCACTCACTGAAAACCTTGGCCGCAGGTCAAGCTGCCGCTAGGACAAAATGGCACGCCAAGTCAGACAAAGGTGACATAGGACTCACCCTCCTCGTCGAGTGTGATCTCGAACTTCTCCTCAAGGGCCATCATGATCTCAACCTGCGCACAACACGCAATCAAACAGTCACTTCAGCCCTTCGTGCAAAGGTATAGCCGTTTTCCACCTTACACACGAACAGTCCACGCTTGCCACATGGACTGCTACAAAAGACTCAAAGACAAAAAGCCTTGTTGTGTTTACTAGGCTCTGGGCTGTCCAACAATTGTGTACAAAATTGCAGCTCGTGCAAGCACGCAAGCAGCGCCGCAATTTGCTGACGTAGCTACTCCTGCTGAACCCCTCATCCAGGCTGTTGGGCACGTTCCCCACAGGCTAGGACCTAAGCTGTGCAATGCCTGGCCCTGTCGGCCTTGCTTGGGGCCCGTGCTGTGGCCCTTCCCAGATGGCAGTAAGCGCGTACAAATTCTTGCCATACCGATCCGACCGCAGGTACTCACGGTGTCAAGGGAGTCAGCACCCAGGTCAACGAACTTGGCGTCAGCGGAAATCTGTAATCAGACAGTGGAGCATCCAGCAGGCAAGACACAGTCCAGGTCAGCATACACACCCGTTGGTTCGTGCTGCGAACGCTGCACCAACACCCTGCACCTGCTGAGCACACAGGGTTCCCTGCCTGTGCTAAACACGGTTAGTTCTTACGCGGTATCTGCAACTCAGCAACTGGACAAGGCTGCCAAGAGTTTGATGAACACAGGCAAAGCCCAACGCCCACTCCTTACCTTGTCCAGGTCAGTGCCGAGCTGCTCAGCGATAATCTCGCGCACGGAGCCCAGGACAGCGGCCTTGTCCTGCGAGCAAACAATATTTTGCCCCAGGTGAGTTGCAGGACAATACGCGCGTTGTGGGCAGCGCTTTACCAAAAACTCAAACATGCTTCTTATCTGATTGATGCCTCAGCAACCTTACCACGGCGGCAGCTGCGATGACCATGCGGCCACGCACGGGCACAGCCGGGCGAACGCCATTGGACGCCTGCGGTTCAGGTCAGCAGGCAGCAGCTCAGCTTTTGGAAGCCCAAACCCGCAACACAAGCGCCGGCATAACGCATGCTAGTGGCTCCATTTTAGCATGCGCACCTTGGCCACGCGGGCAGCGACGACGGTGCGCTTAACGACAAAGGCCATTTCTTTAGACGTCTGTTAACGGGTCTGTGAGGGTGTGTGCTGGTGGAAGAGGTACCGAAGTCCTTTACACCCCTCTGGCTCCATGAGTGACCATGACTCCAGGACGTCCATGCGGATCAAACTCTTTGCAAAGTTGGGTATAGTACAGTGGGTAATGATGGTATGATGGAGGAGGGTATGATGGTCCTTGAGCGGCCACGCTTTTGGACAAACACTGTTCCTGCCTAACTTGTTTTGGTCCACGAACCGCAAGCAAGCAAGCAAGCGGGCCAACTCACCATTCATCACATACTCCACTTTAGGAACATCAATTCCCTGTGAAACGATGCATCTTACTTGGTGCATTTAACCTCTTGCACTTTGGCTGTGCCTCGTTTCCTCCACTCCGTGCCGGGCACCATGCCGGAACCAACGTGTATGAAGGCATGGCTGTGCGTGCAGGGACGCTGTGCATCGCCAGGGCATGCCAGGTTCCTACGCCAGGATTATTGTCTTGTTGGCTGCGGTAGTGACAGCAGCGGGGCTGGGTGGTACCATATCGGTACAGTTGACGAATCAGCACCGTACCTGCTGGTCAGGACCGTGACAGACTTTTAACACTACACATGTATATCATGCTGATGTAGCACACACACACACACATACTGACACTTTCAAGCCACCATGTGCACCTATGTGCATTTAACGCTAAGCGACCAGAATATGCATGTCAACAACGCTCGGGTAGCTTGTGCGAGACCACAAAGCGCCCTGCAAGTTCAGTTGCGCGTCTGACGGAACTACAATTACCCTGCCTGACACCTGTCTGGCCCAAGCTATACTTGGTTGTGGTGCATCGCTGTCGCGATGCTGCTATGAGACTGGCAGCAGTGCAGCACGGCTGGGGGTTTAGGGGCTGGGGATCGCAACGGGGTCAGCTTGACACGCGCTGCGGCAACAAGGCAAGGCAAAGCATGACACCAGCACTTTCAGATGCTGATGAGGCTCCTCACAGACCTCACCTGCACCCTCTGTGCACCCAGGTGTTGGAATTTGAGCCAGCGCTGGAGCTGTAATGCTGATTGGTCTCACTCCATCCATGTCGGCTTAGCTGAGCCTTGCTGCACCCGGAAGCACAACTGCGCCTCCTGCAAAGGCTTGACAACAATTTGCTTGCTTGCTTGCTCACCCGAAGTTGGCAGGTAATACAGTAGGCGAAGTGCGCAGGGCGAAGGCTGTCTTGCCACACCACGCATGTCCGTCCGATCGTGCGGTCGGTGTCTGTGGTCTCGAAGATGCTAAAGGCGGCTGCAGTTTGTGAATTGACCATGCATGTTAATCTGCCAACCGTTCCAACCGCCAAAATAAGGCGACAGCGGCGACAGCGACCCAAGCACAACCTATTGGGTTGCATGCGCGGTCGACCGAATCCTGGTGCAGGTCGTGCTGGCGCATGCGCATGAACCGGGGTGAACTGCCGGGTCAGGCAAGAATGCAGCTATAGTGAGTCTTAGCAGACAAAGAAACAAAGAAACAAAGAGCGCCCACTGACAGCGCACCAGCCCAGACTCATGATGCATGCAGTGTGCGCTGGCCCGAGCACGAATTGTGGGCACTTCAGCTTGAGTGCCATCAGTCCAGGAGGATGCATGCCAGCGCGAAATGCAGTTGGGCAGGGATGCATGGTCCATTCTGTGAGGGCCAAACACCTTGACATGGCAGCAGGCTGAGAAGCCCAGACCACAGGCGGCAGCAGCAAAGTACAGCAGCCCACAGTTCCCGGCTGGTGGGGGCTTGTGATTGGCTTGTGGCTGTGCAGGGTGACAATACATATAGGGGTGTTGTGATAAAGCTGGCACCATCAGCAAATGCCTGCTGTGGACATCGTGTGTGTGTCTGCTGTTGCTGTTTGAAGCTGTGCGCTTGGCTGTG
>BDDA01000960.1:32486-43124 GCA_001662385.1 Chlamydomonas asymmetrica | reverse complement strand
GGCCCGCTTCCGTTTTCCCCTCTCCCCTGCTAGCCTTGGGTGCCCTTCCGCGCTTGGAAGTCGGGCTGCACTGGCACAGCAGTGCTTAGGGAACTCAGGGTCTGTAATAGGGCGCCTTCCGTGGGTGGGTTTGGGTGGTTGGGGCTCGTGTCCGTCGCTCCGTGTTTGTGCGTTCCGTTTTTGTTTTGTGTGCCTCGGTGGTCCGGGCCTCCTCGCGTTGAGCCTGCTTGCTGCGTGTGCTCCGCTTCTTAGCCGTCCTCGTCTCCGTCTGCGCGGGGTTTCTCGGTTGCTGTGAGGAGGGCTTGGCGTGCTCGCCTGCCCGTGGCCCGCCTCGGCCGTGGTCTTCGTCTCGTGTAATCGTTCCCAGCGGAAAAAAAAAAATCAGCTGCAGCAAGTGCAGCAAGCCCAGCTGCCGCTACTGCCGCCGGCATGAGCACCACCGCCACCGCGCCCTCCCCGCGCGTGTAGCCGTCGCCGCGCACATCAAAGGGTGCAAGGATGCCGGTCGGGGAGATCACCCTCTATGATCATCTCCAGTAGCCATGGGCTGAGCAGGACGTTTGTGCCCAGCACCACCGCCATGCTGCAGTTGCCGGACGCGAGGCTCTCCATTGCGAGATGCAGCGCGGTGAGGGAGGAGGAGCAGGCGGTGTCGACGGCCAGCGAGGGGCCCTTCCAGTCGAAGAAGTAGCTGACCTTGTTGGGGATGGCGCATCTGCGTGCGATGAGGCAGAGCAAGGTGCACATAATGATGTTATGTTATGTTATAGTATGTTATGTTACATCAGGAGCGTGTAGGCCATACGGCCTATGCTCCCCCCAGATGGGGACCAGGCAGGCAGAAGCATGATAGCGACGCGATGAATCCGGTGATGCAGCGGGCGGACAGTGGGCTCGCTTGCCGTCTCCCTTCAAGGCTTGGCATTCCTGTCCTCATGTGTCTTTGCCCTTGCATCCATGCAGCGGGTTGCACCCGGCTGTGGCATATTCACCTAGCTGTGGCATGTCAGGCATGCGCTGTGGCGAAACGCCTGCATGCGTACCAGCGCGGTGCACACTGCCATATGTGTGCGTGAGCGCATCTGCAGTACATGGAGGGACGGAACCTTTGACGCTTTGAGCTGCTCACGCAAAATGGGCGCCCATGATTCTGGATGGGCTGTGAGGCTCAGCGCGTGTGGCTGTGCAGTTGGTGCCGTGCTCCATCAGCCCAAAGCCGACAAACACGCCCACGTCCTTGCCGCGCACACCCTCCAGCGACAGTCCAGCGGCCTGTAGGACCTCGTACGTCACCTGCGCATGCACGGTGCACACAGTCGTAGCGCATGCATGTACGCGCATTACACGTGTGCCATGCCATGGTGCGATAGGTGCAGCAAAGACACGACAGTGCACGTGTAGTGCGCGATACCAGCGCTTGCTGTTAGGGGGGTGGGCTGCGAGGGATGCTGGAAGTGCGGTTGAGCTGGGCGGGCACGATATGCATGATGATATGCAGGCTGATGAGGTGTGCATGTGTAGGGAGCCGGCGGGCGGCGGCCGGAAGCCGCCTTAGCTGTGAAAAACTGAAAACGCATGCATGTATTTGTGATGACCGAATGGGTTTCAGGCCGTTACGCCTGCTTCCGATCGTTGTTTCGAGCAGTTTTGGAGCTGCGTTGGCCTAGAACTTTGACCCAACAGACTAAAGAGACTCGTCGGCGCTAAACCGGTCACGGCACGACCTGGCACGACACCCAGCAAGCACTACAACTGGGCAAGCCGGCCGGGGCCGTCAGTCATGCAGTTCACGACGCTGCAGTCCTCGCCTACGCAGAAGCTCATCACGCGCTTTCCACGCGGTGCTAGCTAGCGACTGGCTGCTGGACGCACCTCGAGGGCAAGGCGCTGCTGCGGGTCCATGTCTGCCGCCTCGTGCGCCGCAATCTTGAAAAAGCGGTGGTCGAAAGCCGATGCCGTGTCCGCCCTGCATCCGCCCCCCGCACCAGGCTTGCTGGACGGCAGCGGGTAGTGGTCCTTGGGGAGCGGGCCGAGCGCGCATGCCTTGGCCGCCAGCGCATGCACCCGCTGGCCAGGCGTGTCTATGTCGGCGGGCAGGCCACAGGCGAGGCCCACCACCGCCACCGCTGGCATACTACTTCTGTCAGACTGGGGCGTCATGACTCCCAAGCTGAGTCTTCAGCACCTGCTCATGGGTGTCAATGCAAGCGTTGTGCAATTATGCAAGTAAGACGGACAGCTTGGATGGGGTTTGTCAATGGTTTGTCCTGGAAGCCAACGCGCAGTTGCTAATATACTCAGTGGGTCACTTGCACTTCAAGACCACATACAATAGGGCATTCATAATTGACAGTCATCTATGCCGTGTAGTCCAGGTATGGTAGGTGTATACACGGGTATATATTATGTACAGTCAGAATGCGGTTTACACTAAAGTGCGGTCGGTTTACACTAAAGTGCGGTCGGACAGCAATCATCGCACTCCTGACTAGTATAGCGGTGTGACACGCGTAGCAACACATAATGTTCCCTTTGTCTGCAAGTCGCTCGGCGAAAGCACCTTGGGCTACTACTCCCGACTCGCAGGCTGGTGCATTATGACGCCATAAGTGTTGTTGGTGTCCACCAGTTGGTGACAGCAGCTTACCCTGGCGCACTAGAGGGCACTCATGCGCATTGAAGACACTTTCAACCTGCACTCTGCCTTTTGGGTATCGACGGCCACCGGCGTTCTTGCTTGTACTTGCCACGCAATCGCGCAAACTCACATGAAACTCTTTCGTGGCACAGTACTCTCCTTGAGTCGACCGAAGTCCCACGAATACTGCTGTGCTTGATAACTTTGCTGGCTGGCAGCCCAGCAGGGTCTCCTGTTAGGCAGAGTGTGAAGTCAGACTTACGAGTGAGCCGTGTACATACAGGTGGCAGAAATAAAGCAAGCGGCACGCCTGGCTGGCTAGCTGGAGAACAGCAAGCACGCCACACGCACGGAACCACCAGGGGTTTAAAAGAGTCAGTGAGTGGTAGTATATAGCATCACTAAGTTGCGGGGGTGAACGGGTGCTACCATATTCTCGCCCCGACCGCCCGTGCACGCGTCGCCATGAAAAGGTGGCGTGGTATGACATCTAGCACGCAACGCCCCTCCGTGGAACGCCAGGGGCAGACCAACCTCCGACGGCTCCAACGCAGTCCAAGTGTTGTTTGTCTCCCGGGAGAGCTCACGCTGGGTACGCCTGGCACCTTAGCCGCGCCGAGTCTGCTGTTAAAAAGGTTTGTTGAATGTTTGTTGGCGAAACGGAGCGTGAAACGAAACGTGAAGGTATCGAACAAATCAATCATAAGCCGGGGCGTCTTGGGCTTTGGGATTTCTTTGGGGCAGTGTTTGTTCAGGGTGAAACGCGTGTTGGAAACCACGGAGGGAAGGAAGAGGTATAACGTCGATAGAATGGAGACTTCGCACGAGTGTGCTCATCAGTGTGCTTCACTCGGCGGTCGGCCACACTTTCTCCCTTCACACCTCGGCGCACCAGGTTTGTTCAGACAGTCTCGTCTTGTTTGCGAAACTGGTTCTGGGAACAATGCAAGGCAGTGGTACCACTACCGTCGCGTGGCAGTCCATCCGTCCGTGACGTGCGTGCGTAACTGCTGCAGAACTTTCCTGGAATCTTGTGGGTATGTGTGTGGGTGCACCCATTCCCTATGTATCACGCTGTGAAGCCAACAAAACACACAGGAAGGCGCTCTGGGACTGAAATTGCTGAAGTTCAAATAAAGCCCGCGTAGGTTGCACGGCAGGTGCACTTACTTGTCTGTGCCACTATGGCAAAGCCATGGCAAAGCGTCCCAGTCACAAGAGGCAAAACGTCTTCCCAACTGCGTGTTCCTAGCTGCATGTCGTGGGATTCCTGCAGCTGGGTTCAACGCGCCTAGGAACGTGTCTATAGGAAGGATTGACCTGTTCGGCTGGGATCACAGCAGCCCACCTGTTCCCAGTTGTCTAGGAACTAAAATTGGGAACGCTTGGCAGTTATGTAGGAACGCTGGGAACGCTGCTGGGAGCGCACTTGGGAATCCCAGTGCCACTGGATACATACAGGCCCATACATAACCCCTTCAGCAGGAAGCTCGCGGAAGCCTGCTGGGTGGGCTGCTACTGTGCTGTGCTGGTCAGGTACCAGCAGCTGTTGCACCATTGGGCTAAGGGACCCCTTCTTGTCCCTTGTGTCCTCACAGTTGCCGCAATCGTAATGCATCAAGTCGCAAACCGGGTTGCAAATGATTCAAGGTGTCTATGGTCAGTGCTCGGAAGCAAGGCTGCCAGAGCGGTTGTGTTATCACACTTGAGACTGTAACGGGTGTGCTACAAGTCACAAACATATGAGGGTCCATCACAAGTGAAAAGCACAAAACTTAGCAATTGTATGGTGAACGGTGTCAACATGTCGCGTGGCCTGTTCAACAAAGTCGGGTATCTGCTATCAGCAACGTGCACAAAGCGGAACGAAGGCACCACTGGAAACCTCGACACCACTGTCAGAAACAAGTCAGTCAATGTTTGGTGGTGCGTGCCATCCAAGCTGCTTTCCCTCAACCAACAAACCAGCATGGTCAAGGTGAACGGCATGCGCACAACGCTACAACCGGCCGCCTGCCAGACGCGGCAGCAGGCCCCTATGCTATGCAGGGTGGCCTTCAGCATTGTTGAAACTGCATTTGCCCATATCCACCCAACCAATACACCGGGACATGTGACAACTAGTACGCACACAGCATCACGACCCAGGCCGTCTCAAGCGACGGGGCATGCGCCCCACCACGAGCGGCTGCTGCACCTTAGCTGGTGGCTGCTGCTGCTGCTGCTGCTGGGGCTGGGGCTGGGGCGCTCTCGTAGACGGCGTGCCTGATGAGGGTGTGGCTGGGCTTGGGCTTGCAGGCGCGCGTGAGTATGGAGCGCGTGGAGAACGTAGTGAAGGAGAAGCAGCCTGGTGCGCGCTGCTGTGTGGATGCGCATTGGCGGCATAGGCGGGGCGGCCAGAAGCGCCAGGCCCAGCAGCAGCGGAAGATCCACCCTTCTGCATAATGAGGGCCTCAAGGTTGTCTGCGCAAACCGTTACCCGTAGCTCCAGGGGCTGCCGCTTGTGGTGTTGGTGGGCAGCAGTGGGGTTGAGGGTTGAGGATGACATGCCAGCGCGGCTGGCGGATGCGGCAGTGTCGGAGGTGTGTTTGGTGCTCGCTGCTGCTGGACCAGGCAGCGGTGGCCGCTTGCCCTCGGCAGCGGCGATGATTGTGTGGAGCAGCGGCGAGGGGGATGGTTGTATGACCTCGCCATGGCGGAAGCGGCTCTGAGGTGTCCACCACATCCACCAGCGGCGAAACCGAACACGCGCAAGCAACCATGCCAGCAGAGACAAAGGATCAGTGTGATCTGGCATGATGCATGCTTGAGTGGGACTACTCATGCCGGTGCGTGTCAGTTTATTGTAGTCATCGTTGCCGCACCTTGGTGCATGTGAGATACAGCCGCTCCTCGGCGCGGGTCATGCCCACGTATGCCAAGCGGATCTCCTCGTCGAGCCTGAACGCGTCGTCAAAGCGCTGCGCAGTGCATGCACATGCAAAAACGACCCCAGCTTGGACCACGCTGGCAGAGCAGCATGCAGTTGATGAGCATGTATGGGAGGCGCGGGAGGCACATGGCACAAGCAGCATCACCCCCCTACCCAAGAACTACAGCAGGGTTTGCGATCAGTCCACTGACAGGCACAGCTTGCATGGCCACTTGTAGAAGTTGTTACGAGCATTGCGTTGTATGTAGCTAACTAGCGCGTGTTGCTGGAAGAGCAAGATATTACTGCAGCCATTGCCACCACGCACGTACAACAGCAACAAACACTGAACCCTTGCTTGACAAGGCAGGTGTTTATGCTTGGATAGTAGGCACACTTGTGGCCCTCTAGCATGTCACGTGCATAGCTTGGTGAACCTTGTCTGCTGGTCCCCATCTGGGGGGAGCATGGGCCGTTTGGCTGACACGCTCCTGCTGTAACATAACATAACATAAGTAGGCACACTTACCTGCATGGGCACCAACTGAGCCTCCACGCCGACAAAGAACACGGTGTGGAACTCCATACCCTGCAACAAGCAAAGACGAACGGGTGTATCGTACAACGCAATGCATGCACAATGGTTACAGGCAGAGGGCGGCACCGCGGCTTGACCACTCCTGTGACCTACCTGACTGGAATCACACCACAAAGGAGAAGGTGTCTTGCACAACGGAGCCAGCACCAGCTGCCCATAGTCGTCATTCATAACGTGACCCACATGCGCTGACACACCCAACAGCTAAGAGTTGCCCTGAGACATATACGTGCAACACAGGCGGGCGGGGGCGCCAAGTACACAGAGCAAGCAGTTTGCCACACCAAACAGGTAGCGGACGCCCTGATACAAACGTGCAACACAGGCGGGGACGTCATGCCACACTGACAGCACCAGCTGGGCATTGAACTTGCATACTTGCACTGTTGCAGCATTGCCATGTGAATACGGCATGTGATTGCTACCTCCCTACCTACCTTGGCCGCATGCAGCGTCATGAGGTTCACCCCCCTGCGCTTCGCCTTGGCCTTGCTGCTTCCACCACCCAGTGGCGTACCATTCTGCGCAATTCAGTAGCGACGTGGAGAACGCAAAGCGTCAGCAGTGATGTTTTTCCAAACGTGTGCGCATGTCTTGCTCCCGTAATGAAGCCGTGGGATGCCTAGGAGGTGACAGAATGATTGCACGCCTCCACTGCGCGCACAACGCCCAAAGAGGCCGTGATGTGAATGGCAGTTATGCTACCAATGCATCAGGTGCATGTCGGCCAAGCGGCCCGTGCTGCCCCAAGATGGGGACAGGGAGGCCAGGAGAGGCTCACCAACCTGGGCGCAGGGCATGCAAGAGGGTCACAAGGGCTCCTGCGGCACATACAGCAGGATCATGGACTACGCCAATGCCATGCTGAAGCTGGGCACTACCTGCTGCCGCAACGCGTGTGCATGCATGCAGTACTCATTTACATTCAAGCACTTTCCACGTGAAGCGAGGGCACACTCGCAACGCCTCACCTCTGTTTCATCGCGCATCAGCGCCGCGTGCTGCAGGAAGCCCTCCAGGCCTTCCACACCCTCACACGTTGCAGGAGGCGCCTCATCAACATCGTAACGCGCACCAACAGTGCCATCAGCACTGTCGTCGTCCCCCCCGAGCACCAATGGGGGTACGGCCCAAGAGGTGGGCCTGCAGAGCATGCATGCACATTATGATCACACAACACACACGGGTAAGTGTCTCTGGTGGGTGCGGTCAGGCACAAGCAAGCAGTGCTGGAGTGCTGGATGGTGTGCTGGATGGCTGGATAGAGGCCATATCTGAAGGCGAGCAATGTTAAGAGAGGCCATGCACATGTGTGGGGCACAATGACAGTCGATGCAGGCCTAACGCCTCAACCTTACGTGTTGGCGATCTCCACAAGCGATTGCAGCCGCAGGATGGACTCTGCGCACAGGCAGCAGGCAACCGGCACCGATCAACGCCAACGGGACATTACATGTTTTCTTGTATCAGCAGGCATGGGTGCGGGTGTAGCGGGTGGCTACGTACAGTACCTGACACGCATGGCACACTGCATATCAGCATCGTAGGGACAGGCATGCGTCTCATTCCCGCTAAGAGAGCACACAAGCTTGTAGCAAGCATTCATGCACGCCCAGAGCTATGAAAGGAAGCAGTTAGACAACGAATCAGGCAGTTGTGCCAACAACAGTTTTGCACTGCCATCATTCAAACTACCCGCGCATGTCGAACAATGGGAAACCCGGCACGCCCCATGTTCCTAGCAGTGGTGCACTATCAGCATGATACGCACGTGTGGCCTTGTCGTCGGGGCCGGCCCCGCGCCCCTCATCATCCTCGCCAGCGCCGGCGTCGCCCTCGTCCTCCTCGCTGTTCTCTTTCAGCCAGTCCATGTAGCCAGAGCGCTGCGTGCATGATAAGCACCCCACAGACAACAGTGAAGCACGTAAGGGTTCCCAGGCGGCTGATAGCAAAGCAACTGGGCGCCAGTGTCCAGGGTGTCACGGGTTTACTTGCATGCGGTACAGGCGTACAGCACATGGCGTACCTCTAGCGCGATGGTAATGACGTTGGAGACGGATGCTCCGCTGATCACCATACTGCATGCAGCATCAAGCAGCATCCCAACATAAGTGAGGCGCTCATTAGCAAGTGGCTGTGTGCATTCGAGGTTTAAGCAACCAATTTGTATAAACGTATTGCTGCTGTTGTGTGTCAATGTCATGGGCATTGCTGGCGTGCTAAACGTGCGTGGGTTCTTGAGCCTGCGAGCCATTCTAGTCCAACCAAGTGTGATGGCATTGTTTCCCTGCTGGTGGCCACTTGCCTGCCACCAGAGCCCTGCGGCCATGATTGCAACATACATGACTGCGCTCCCCTGCCAGCTTGCTCGCCTTGCGATGCTCATGTAGTCGTGTTCCTGTGTTACCCACACACACTACACACACAGGCACCCACTAGCACTACTGCCACCGCCACGAGTCACCACATGGTAACCATGCACATACATCCGCGTGAGGCCCTTACCTGCGCAGCAGCACCGTTAGGTTGCGCAGCGATGCTATCCCTTTCCTGGCTTTGGGGGGGATCTTGGCGGACTTGTCGGCCAGCACACCAGCCAGCAGCGCACCAGACGTGCTGCCATCGACATCACCAGGCTCTGCACATTGCCCGCGTGCATGCATTGGAAGCAAGGATTCGGTTTCGGGGGTGTGTACAGAAGCTGACGGCCCGGAAGCATAACTGAAAGATGCACGATAACCCGCCGTGTGCACACAGCACGCACACAGCATGCACACACGCATGCAGCGCAAGCGTGTGCAATTGTTGAACCCAGCGGCGGCACGCACCCTGGGCAGTGTCTCCGGCCCCGCGATGGCAGCGCCCCCGATGGCAGCGCCCCGCCCCCCCCCCACCCCCCCGCCTGGTGCAGCTCACCGGGTGCAGCCCCAACTGCCGTCAGCTCCACCTCCTTGGCTGCAAGCGCACTCAGCTTGTCAGCCAGCTTGTTGGTTGGCAACACCACGCTCCCCAAGTCCTGCAGCAGCACGGAACACAAACGTGAAGGTGAGGACCAGCAGGGGGCCAAGCACCACCGAAAATGCTTGGCAGAGGAGTGCATCGTGTGTACCCCAGGTTGCCACTTGCCACCGCTTTCACAGAGCAAGCTGAACGCTGGCCTTCGCAGGTGTAGGAATGCAGAGGCCAAGAACAAGACACCGACAGGCGAAAGGAAACGACAAGCAGGGCCAGCGGAGCGGTGCGAGCCAGCAGCAGTGCCTTACTTACCCCCAGCAGGAGCTCGGACAGCGTGATACCTCCGCTCTGAGCTGCAGCTGACAGCTTCTCCAACGTGGTGTCACCTGAAGTTAGACCAAGCAGGCCGCCAAAGCAGATGCACGGCAGTCGTGGCGCTCAGCCTCTGAAAGAGGTGCAGCCGAGACTGTTGACCAAACCCTTCCACTTCACATCCTCCTTCGCCTCGCCACACACATCATGGGTACCTGAGAAAACCCGAGTCTTGATCAACCAAACCTGGCCCCAAACGCACACCTGCTTGTGTCAAAAAAAAGGGCTAGGCTAGGGCTAGGCTAGGAGCAGCATGGCTGATGCATGCCAGGAAGTTTGTTGCTGTGCTCCTAGGAGAGTTAGACCTTGAACCCTGCTTGAACCTCAATCTGCGTAGCCTGCTGTGTAGCTGAGGCAAAACACGCAGCAGCCGGTGTTCATGCATGCATAACTACATGACTAAGTAAGCCAACCGCATGATCTGCCCCACACCTACCTATCCCGCGCGCCGGCTTGTTGATGATGCGTGCCAGCGACACCGAGCTGGGTGGGTCGCCGGGCACTGCCAGCCGCAGGTATGACACCGCGTCCTTGATCTGTACGTGTGGTGGACCAGGTAGACCAGCAGCACCAGGCAGCACCAAGCAGGAGAGGCATGTGTGGCACGAATGTCAGGAGGCTACACCCGGATTGCACAGAAGCATCAGACCAGCGACTCGGCACGGACGGCAATATCTTGCACACCACTCCAACAGCAATGTTGGCCCGACAGCGGTGTGCACATAGGCTGGTGGACTTGCATGCGGCGAATGGATGCAGTATCAAGACGAACGTGCGGTCAGATTGATCCCTACGAGACCATAGTACAATCATGTGCGGGTTTTGCAATCAACGTCAAGCGGCCTTGCAAAACCGCCAAGCGCCATGCTGCAAACACAGTCCACGATGTGCGCAGTCGTAAGCGCACGCTTGTATATTCCCTGCCCACACAGTGTGCAACAGCAGTGGTGCTGCAGGCGCACACCTCCTGCCGCATCCACCAGGGCGTGCCGCCCACGAGGGTGAAGGGGATGCTGCGCTTAGCTAGCTCCTCCTCAAACACCCGCGACTGCGCGTAGCAGGCAGCAGGCAGCAGGCAGCAGGCAGCAGGCAGCGCGCACGTGCGTGCGTGCGCGTGCGCGTGCGCGTGCGCGTGCGCGTGCGCGTGCGCGTGCGCGTGCGCGT